>CALSCE010009465.1:8174208-8187066 GCA_943593645.1 Bovichtus variegatus | reverse complement strand
TTCTCTCCCTCCTTTCCTACTTACTCCCAAATGCTTACTGTAAAACAAACAGAACATAGCATGGATGGAGTCTAGTTTCTTTGTATGCTTTGACAGGCCTGAAAGCTGACACACTGAGATAGATAGACAAACTACAAACGGTAGCACTTGGAGTGTCGTGTCAGGTAGCTGCAGAATGTAGAGCATGTTGGGGAGAAGCCTGGTCTGAGACACGTGTCTGCATGCATCAACACAATGTCATGCATGCCATGCATGTTAGTTTACCACCCAGACAACCAATGCTGAAGGAGGCTTTTTAACAGCATGACATCTATTCTTGCATCATTTAAAGATGTATATTTGCAAATATTTATCTCACTGTCAATATTTTATCATGGGGGTATAATTGTATTGTACTTTTCATAGCAAAACAACTGAGTTGTACTAGTAAGGTGACAACAAACAGCTGTCGTGTCAGCTCAGATGGCCGTGGAGTGCAGAATGCGAAACCCACACGCCTCTGACCCTGATTCTCCCCACCCCAGTGCACCCAGAGGACTCCAGCAGACGCAATGCAAACACAGGGTAACACATGCACTGCTAAGCACATTATAGCAGTATGGGCTTTTTTTAGACCTGGTCATGATTCAAAGGTGGGAAAAAGATGTAATTGGATCCCTAAAATGATCTTGAAGAAACTGAATAATAATTCAAAGTGACTTTACCAAGTGTCTTTCCAAGTGAATGACAAATAAGGCAGGTTGAGTTAAAGGCTGTAGTTTGATAGGTTAAGAGTCTACATGCAGTGCAGAACTGTGCAAGATTAGTTTGAACATTAAGGCAAGAAACACAAAATATTTTGAAAATGTGGGTCAGCAGAAGAAAAAAAACAAACAGGAATGCCAGAGTATTATAGCACAGCATGAAACTTCACAACACAATGCAACTTACATTTAGGAGTCAGCAGACATTCAAACAAAATGCCTGACTCTTACACACATGGTAAGAGATACACATTTGGAAGAGAGAAACTCTATGTGTGTTTTTGTGTGCGTATGTGTGTGTAATCACTGAAATTACAGGGGACGTAATGGAGCACGGGGAGCCTCAGCCTCCTTTTGGCTATATTCCTCACAAACCAAGATAGCATTGCTGTGGCTTACCACTCACATTCATGCCAACGACTCAAAATACCAGCCAGTGGACCACTTTTTATAAGCTTTACTCCATACACATCCGTGACTACGTACAAAGTGGAAATTTATGGCTCCCAAATTTAGCTTACTCAGACTGTAACCGTGTCAAGAAAACTTAGACATACTGTATGAATATTTTTGAATGAAATCGACTTCTTACATTTTTATCTGTAAAACAAACTTTCCCAAGGTTTTATTGTGGATCTCTTCTACAATTCACTTTTGAATTTCGAATAGACATTTTTTAGTGTACATGTTTCTATCAATCACCCATTTGTGTGATTATGTTTACAAAAAAAGCTGAGCCGTGGATGCATGGATTTCTTTCCCATTCAGGGCTGTAGCCATAACCTGTAATTTAGGACTTATTTCAGGTCATGTTTGCAAGATACTGCATTAATTTCCACTGAGCTGGTTGTTTTTGTTTTCTTTTGCTACAACCCAGAAGCACCGCCATCAACTGTGACATGCAGATGGCCGTCCATACAGTTTGCATCATGAACACCGACTCGCACTCATCTGTTTATTTATTTCTCAAAGTTAAGGTGTGATTTCTTTTGCTGTGTGCACATGCTCATCTTGCCTTGCCATGCTTTCAGGAATTACAGCCTTCAAATATCCATTAATATTCAAAACCAAGTTTACATGTTGCATTACTTTACTTTAAAATAGCTTAAAATAACTACTTTAAATAATAACAAAAAAAAAAACCTGCGGTGAGCTTCAAGTCAAATTAAGGGTCCCATAAAAAGAGGGTATAAAACCATACAGTTGCTTGTTTTGTTTCATCTCTTGCCAGGGAATTTTTTTTCTTCTTCTTCTTTCCTGCTTAAAAGGTGCTCTGATGATTAGCAAGAGGGACAGTCTGAGTGTCCTGCGGTGAAAGTGTGTTGTTTATTAAGAGCGAGAGCAGAGCACTCAGACTAACCCAGATGAAGTCTGGTCCTTCACCCTAGGAGAAACACGTCTGAAACAAATGACTGCTGTTAAAGTGACTATGGAAGACTATTATGATGATGAGTGACGGGAATGAATGCATAATCCGGTGTACTGCATCCTGTAGAGAGCTAATCAAGAATGCAACTTCAATATGAGCCTCACTGCTGGCACGTCGCAGCTACTTTTGAATTCTAATCTCTTTTATAGCTATCACAGTGGACGAGGAGAAACAAAGACTGTAATCTCTGAATCCAATGAAGCGACAGTGTCATGAGAAATGCATTTTTACAATTTGATTAAAGCTGCAACAATGATGTGTTGCTGTTGTTTATCTGAATCCCATCTCTATCCTGTTTTCTCTGCAGGTGTGAGCAGTAATCAGGTGGTTGTTCCTGAGAAAGTGAATGCAGTGCTGGGGAAGAACATCACACTGGGCTGCAGAATAGAGGTGGGCTCCAACCTCACACAGAGCTCCTGGGAACGTCGTCTTCCTTCAGGCACCATTACCTTGGCAGTGTTCAACCCCGAGTTTGGAACCTCCATCTCTCCCGACTACACCAAGCGCATCTCGTTTGTTTCCCCCTCTGTACGAGATGCTACCATTACCATTGAAGGAGCTGGCTTTGCAGATATTGGGTCCTACACCTGCAAAGTTGTAACATTTCCTCTGGGCAACACACAAGCATCAACCTATGTTAATGTTTTAGGTAAAGTATAGCTCTCTCACTTCCCTTTTTCATTGTATCAAGTGCTTCTTAATGCTGTTTTTTAATCTCGCTTTTCAAAGCGGGAAACTGTTGGCTGTGATTAAGCAAAGCTTAAGTGATTACTAAGTGTTTGCCCTGAAGGAACAAACTACTCCCTGAAGCTACCTAGCTTTTCAAATGACTACCTGAACACAGCCCCTTGTACATTTAAATCCCTAAAGGAATCTGCAGCTGTGTAGAAGCTGCTGTGGTGTGGTCCCTCTCATCTCACTCACCCCGGTGTCTCTCACTGCGAAAAACTGCTATGTCAGGTTTAAATTAATTTCTCCATAAGGTCCTCCACGGGGCCACTTGCATACAAATCACCAAAGCACACATTGACAGTTACCTGGCATTTACAGACTCTCCTCATGAAGCGACAATGTAAACAAAGTGCAGAAAGTTCACAGTCCCAACAACAAGTGAATTGCAGGGTGTGATCCAGAGGGACTCTCATGACATTCACTTGCATTTAACCAAGTATTTTAACTTAGTATTTTAACCAAAATATTTCATACGTAGCAATGATCTTCGAATTACAATGTGCAGCTATTTCCCTTGAGGCAGTGAGAATTGTTGTGAGCTCTGCCCTCTTTGTCACTAATTATGAAATCATACCTCAGGCTGAGTAATTGGCATTTGTGAAGCTCTCGCGGGCATTGGAGTAAGCGGATGACAAACTTGGCAATTGTGAGTTGAAAAAATATATAATAAAACACACTAGACTTTTGGGTATCAGCACCTTTAGCTTTCTTTTTTAACGATTTCTTCTGGAGTTGCTCGTTGTTGAGGCTATTTACCTTTCCTTGATAACCCCAACAGAAAAACACGACCACAGTATATAATAAACACCAAAAGAATCAATAGGAAATGTACAAAACCGCATCATCCGCACACACTGCACCTAGATCTATTTATTTATTGCCACTTATTGTATATGCATGTGATACGTTTCTTAATGAGGATTCTCATTACCATTTTCTTGTTTTCCCAAAGTATTTCATACACAGAGTGTACACTGTCTGTGCACTGGTGTTAACATGTACATCCTGCACTGTATGGGCACATACAGTAACCCCTTCTCTGAAGAGCGTGAACGTTGAACTTTCTCTGTGGTCAGCGTATGTTTCAAGCCCTGAATTGGTGGTTGGATTGCACTCCAGCAGCGCTGAGAGTTGGAGATTGCACTGTAGGCAGTGGTTTCTTGTCTCCTTCCAGCGACTGAAGGAGACTGATGACTAATGAGTGGTACATTAAGTGCTGCTGTGACAGCCACAGTGTCTGGGACCTCACAGAGTTCAACTACACCTTGCTCTCCTCTCTGAGCAGCTTCTCAGGCATATTTTTATTTTATTTTATGTCTCACACAAGCGCATGCATGCAAACCCATACACAAATACATACTTAGGCCTACTTTACAATTCAGAGGTAATTAGGGTGTTATTATGTTAGAAATATATGTTCCTGGCAATTAGATACATGTCATGTGGGCATAGGGTATTTTTCTTAAAGAGTGAACATCACAATTACAAGACCTAAACTGAGCACGTTCAAGTTCCCAAGGCAGCGATGAAGATTGGATTCATCATCTCTTTCTTGTTTTGGTCTGAGTTTTTTTCACGCGTGTTTAGTAAAAGGACAAAAGGATGGCTGCATCCCTAAAATAAAAATCTGGATAACATGTCATTTTATGGACAATATCATGTCACGTTGAACCAGAGTTGATTAACATATTGTTCTAATATACAGCATATTGCTTGTACGTTGTGTATTGTATTTGTTTAAACTACTCAGCTTCAAGTTTTAATTCATGTTTATACTTTGAGTTTTGGGAGCAAGCACTTGACTTCATTTTCATTCCTTTTAAATGAACTAATGTAAAGCGATGAAAAGGCTCATAGCCATGAATAATAGACCTAAGTCACGACACATCATAATGATTAACAGATGACTTATTTTCAAAAAGTTGCACCTCCTCTTGTATTTAATCATGAAACACTCAACACGCAATGTTTGTTCTGGCTCGACACTTACCTTTTCATTCTTGTGTCTACAGCTTCCCATAGAAAAAGCCCAAGCCTTTAAGGAACAGTTCAGCAGGAAGCATGCTCCAGTACGTGGGCCAAAAGTCCCCACCAGTAGGCAATAGGAAGGAACAGAGGGGGAAAATATGACACATTAAGTGAATTGGATTAGAATGACCCTTTGTTTTAAAGTGCTGACAGGTGAATGGGTTTCCTAATGAACAGCCAATGGCCAAAAAACAAAACATGTACACACATTAAGTTGGTGAGGCAGATTTCATTGATAAGCATTTGAGCGTAATCCTCAAACCACGAACTGCATTCTTTTTTTGTTTAAAGTTGTCTGTTCATTCATGTGGCCAATAATGCAGATTCTTTCTTTGCTGGGTGATAAAATTGAGAAATCAGCCCCACAGATAGCTGTTTAAAGTTGCTTACTCAACAAAGCCAAGTTTTTCTGTGGTGAGAAATGTTTCATTTCTCCTTTCAGTCCATTTAAACAATGCTGAACTTCCCCTCAGTTTCTGTGAAGTATGTGTCATATAGCTATATTTTGCTTGACTATTGCTATATGTCATGTTCTTGTTTTGTCACCTTCCAGCTAATAAAGCTAACGGCTCCCTTGCAGATAATTCCAATTATCTTACCTGCTTGTGTGCGGCTTAATTTGCGCAGCCAAAGTTGGTTGTTTTTCTTCACTGGCTTTTCTTTCTCAAAGCAGCAACCTTTTCCTTTACAGCATCCAAAATTTAAAACGAAAATGATGGCTGCGATAGATCATCATACCAAAGTGACTGCCAATTTATAGGTTTTTGGATGCTAAATCTTTCTGTTAAAAATGTCCAGACGTCATGCATTACCATTGAAGATCCAGTTAAATCCCTACTTTCTAGGGGTTCCCACTCTGACGTCAGTGTTTGGTGTGCATATTTGGAGCAGTGTGTATGTGGGCGGGAAAGGGCCAATGCAGCCAGTTTGCTGAAGGGAAATCGTTACCCTTTCCCCTAAAGCATTTCCACTCATCCAAAGTGTTCCCCTCTCTTCCTGACAGCAACTCCAAATTAACACGTCTCCCTGATTTAGTTATTCTCAAGCTTCGGCCAGCTCGCCTCTTAACATAGAGCAGCTACTGTTTATAGTCAGAGGCCTGTAAGGAGGGGCAGAGAGAGAAGAATGTGAGGTGGATGACTGGGAGCGGTGTCCCCGCCCCTGCAGTGGGTACAGGAGATGGCAGGTTATTTTTGGAAATGGGGGTGCCGGGAGTTATTTGAATTTGTTGTTGGACCTCCTGCTCGGGTGGAGAGGAGTGGGGTGGCAGAAGTCTTAAAGGTGGTGTCCTTGTCTTGTGAATTAGGCTGGCGTGTGCCCCCACATGTCTTTTAAAACTGTCACCATTGCAGTAAGTGGAACAGCTGCTCCCTTTTTAAGGGGGACGGAGACGGGACGAGGTAGTGCACTGCAATACAATGAAAATTCTAGCCAGTACATGGAAGTGTAACCTTGTGTAACCTGTGTAGCCAGTCGACTTCACTACCCCCCTACATTGTGTCTCCCCCCTCCCTCAGCAGACCATCTTTTGTATTTTGCTGCCCTTTTTTTCCTCTTTTGTGGAACTTTCCCACGTGTCTTTTCTGACAGGCTGTGATTATTAAACGGGTCCCCATGTGTTGTTTTAGACCAGTGCAGCATAAGATAAACTGTTTCACTGCTCTGCACAGCAGGTTGAGGGTTGCGTTATTCTGGCCACGTCCCTCTTGCATGGATCTGTTTTGCCTCTGTTTGAGAAAGTCCTTGTTCCGTATAAACCTGCAGTTATTCTGGGGAAGCCGATATAACATTACACCGGCTCTAAAGCGCTGAGAAGTGAATGGTAACTTAACTCCTCATCTTCCACCACAACACAGTCAAATTCAAACACACCACAGTGTTGACTGTCGGCAGCCTCTGATTCTACAATATTAAGGATTTTTCCCCCAAAGCCACGCATACTATAGTCTCTGCTCGAACCACACAGTAGGGACAACAGATTACTCTTCCTCAAACACTTTATATGTTTGACACACATCAAATAAAGACCGCTCAGTCTCTACTGCAATGCCTCCATATGATTTGAATATCATGGTTCATCAATTTTGAATCCATATATGTGAAATGGAAGAAGTCAATCTGCTCTCTCTGGCAGTTAAGTATGCTAAGGCCCCTTCTGTCTGTCCATATATGCCATATATGATGGACATTATTTATTCATATACATACACAAAAAGATCAATATTCATTTTGTAATTTTTCTCTCCATTCTGTCATTTCCTCTCCGCCCCCACAACTCTCTTCTCTTCGCTCTCTTTACCACAGTGGAGCCAAAGGTCTACGTGGCCGCCGGCCCTGCAGCTCTGCTGGATGGTGGCAACGAGTCACTGGTGGCCACCTGCATAGCTGAGCGTGGCCGTCCCGCTGCTGAGGTTTTCTGGGAGACGGAGCTGTACGGACGAAGTGAGAAGCAAAGTCAGGATGAGCCCAACGGCACCACCACCGTACACGTGCACTACATGTGGCAACCGCAGAGCTACGCCCAGGGGAAGCTGCTCACCTGCGTGGTTCGCCACCCAGCCCTGCAAACAGAGTTCCGCATACCCTACATACTAAATGTGCAGTGTAAGTGCTGAATTATAAGACCTCCGTAATTCCTGTGTTGTCTTCTGTCCGAAAGGATAAATCTGGTGAGATTATATATTTATCTTATTGTCAACAAATCTCATGGAAAGACAGCTCCTCTGTGCCAAAGACCTCCATTGTCCCTTTAACATTTCTACTGTAATTCATGAGGAAAAGTACATTTCCCAAATTGGTTTTTCATGGCACAGATGAAGATGTTTTTTCCCCCCAAAGGTTATAAAACAGAAATAATAAAAAGAGCACTCGGAGGAAGCAATATCAGTTGCCGTTTTATTGTCTTGGAACTTGGAGAGGAAAGACTAAAACACATCAGCGAGCAACATCGTTTCACTGGTTAGTGATGAACATGGGCACTGTAGTTTACTTTGAGTCATTCACACGTACACCATCCTGCTGCCGTAGTGCACTAAATTCACGGTCCCCAACAAATGCACTATTTACTCCTGTTTCAGTGTTTGCTAAAAACTACACTAACACAAATATAGAATATCTGCAGCCTTAAGTTCCACTTCAAAAATGTTCAAAGGATGCAATGAATGAAACCAAATTTTAGTCCGAATGGTTTTGTGGCATCATCCCGTCCCATCTTTCCACCACTGCACCAAATCTTTGCTTCTGATCATGTTGCTTGCTACCTTAGATTGGCTTAAATAATTGTATAAGATTATGCAGTTTATTGAAATTTAAGTTATTATCATCAATATTATAAAATAATGTGCAAATCACCAAGATGAAGAATCATTATATCCGGCAAAGTAATGATTCTTCTTCTTCTAATTGTGCAGCCCTAACAGGTATGGTATATCTTATCGATATTAACCCATGCTGAAAGCTTGATTTATGAATAGCACGATCCCTACCTCTACCTCTTTTCCCATAAAGGGGCCATTTAAGAGTCATCTTAATGTTATAATCATTGATGCATACTTCCTTGGCAAGCAGCACTAAGGGTTAGTCTGTTTGTACTGTGTGAGTGCAGGCTAATGAAGGTATTTTATGAAATATTGATCAGGCCTCAGCAGCAACACAAGTAGCAGGAGGCTGCTGGGGGCAGTGGCTGGAGAGACGCAGAAAAAAAAAAACAAGGTTAATACAGGAAGAAAGAGGCTTCCCAGCTCAATAAATCATGTCAAATGCAGAGGCAAGGGATTTTAAGTGCAAAAGAAGCACAATTTCAACTTTGAGCTGCGTGAAAAGGGTCAGTGGACACGATGAGCCGAGGCATCTTCCTGTGGGCTGTAATGAGTTCCTCATTTGTCCTCCAGAGAAATCAAAATGAAATATTGGATTCCTAAGTCAGTGTTTGCCATGTTTTATTACAGTGGCATGTGCTGGGCTTCATTTAGGCATCCTCCTGCTTTCTTTTGTGATGGTGAGGCAGTAGAGTTTATTATTAGCTGCAGTGCATCTACTGTCTGAGTGAGTCTGTCATTTTCTAACTTTCCACCAACCCAGGGTCATTTGTTTGTTCTCTTGGCTCACGTTCACCAGCAGATCCTGTACCCTGCTACAGTCCTGCACAGCCTTTGTTTTTGTCATCGCTCACTACTGTGCTTATAATGCACACTTTGTTCCTTCTGGAAAAGCTCATTTGTCATCAGGCTGCTGGGATCACAGTGACTGATTACTAGTCTTGTACCCTTTTTGCTATGAAAAAATAAAATACATTTTGGTCAGCATGACCGAACTTACCAAAAAAAATAACACCGCCTTGAAAATATATTATAAAAAAAAACTGCGAATAATACAAATTATTTTTAATTTCAAAACCTTTTTTTTTTCATTTGTTTTACAGTTGCCCCAATGGTATCGATAATAGGAATTGACAAGAATTGGTATGTGGGACAAGAGAATGTGAAGTTTACCTGTGGAGCTAAAGCCAACCCACCTGCCCGTCTCTTCACATGGACCAGGTCAGTATTCCTAAAATATTGTCTTCCTGTAGAAAAACTTTGTGAAGATTCCATCTCTAGGACTACCGCTTTGGTAGATGTTCATCCTAAAGCTGAGGATCGGTGTAAGTTATGATTGTAACCCATGAGTTGCAGTGATGTCAATACATTGTGGACATTGTGTAGCTTGTCTGCCATAACAACGCCATACATGTAATAACCATAAATAAAATGCAAAAAAACACATAAATACACTTTAAAACAAATGCAGAAGTGCATTAAGATGCATGGCAGCTTAATGCTGGCTCCTATAAACTCTACTGTATTGAAGTGAAGGAGAAATGCCCTAACTTCTCATCAGAAATGCACACTTGACATGTTTTTCAAAGGTGTCAGTAGCTGATTGTTCTTCTGAAGGGTTGGGTTATGTAGAGTTAGACAAACTGCCCCTTTAGCTACACATGTCTAAATTTGCACTTTGGGGTCACGGGGATTATGCTACAACTCGTTCAAAAGGATCCTTTGCACTGGTTTTAGGTACTGGTTAGTGTTGTTCTCTTCCCCTTAAAGTCAACCTTTCAAGTCAGATTATGTCTAAACAGGCTGACACACATTCTGTTAAAGTTTCATGCAAATGTTGCAGCCTTCTCAGTCCCAAATTGAGGTGACACAACACACAACTTTTATCCTCTGCAGCCCTCAGTAGTGGAGAGCAGTCAGTCGTTAGAAGGTGCAGTCAGACGGTCCTTGTCAACTCGTAAAGTTTTGATATTTGTCTTATAATGTCTGCATTATTGTTAAATTACATGGCATGATCTTGATGATTGGAAAAAGCCATTGTAGAATGTAAATAATGAAAGCCAGGTGTAAACTGTTTATACTTTTTTATCCTGGACGTTGATGGAAGTTGCTAGTTCATCATGTGCTGAAATAAAGTCTCACTCACACAGTCAGTTTAGGTATTTTGTGATGATGAGTTTTATTTTGTTGCTTTGTTGTTCAACAGTTCAGTGACAAACAGGCAGAAGGAACATGTTTGTTGAGTAACTGATGTTATATCAAACACTACATGAAAGATCAGCTGCTGTTTGGTTCAGTTTTATTGAACTAAACTGATTTTAAAACAAACTTAAATTATGCAGCGAAGCGTAGCAGCTTCCGTCTATAAATTACCTCCAGCATGATTTCTGGAGCCTGGACACTGGAGCTGTCGAATGCGCTGCTGCACCCATCGGGAAGACTCCCTGCTATAAATAAAAGATTCCAAATGGTTCATGCATCAAAGCAGCACTGGCCTATTGGCAGCTCTTTGTCATCATCTTGCTTTGAAAACAAGAAATATGGTCTCATTTAAACCGACAGCACCAGTAAAGTCTAGACAGCCAAGCTCTTTATTTAATTTATTTTTATTTATTTTTTCTTCTTCTTTTTTTGAAACCTTGTGTTTATTTCCATTCTCCATCGACCGGAGAACGTGCGGTCAGCTCAAATAATCGCAGTCATGTGATCATATAACAGTGGCACCAGGTGTACGAATAGAAGAGCCGACACAACCAGCAGAAAGGTTACGGAAAGGTTTTTTTCAGTTATACTGTGAAACATGCAGTAATGACATAACGTCTTTCTTTGAGTCACTGTGCATGATGTACTGTACACTGTGAGATTCATGTAGTGTTTCATTTCTGCACAGGTTGGATGGATTGATGCCCGAGGGTGTGGAGAAATCAAACAATAGCTTTGCTTTCACTCGCCCTCTGGGGCGCAATGACTCTGGAGTGTACCGCTGTGAAGTGATGAACGACATCGGTCTCCACAGTCAGGATGTAAACCTCTGGGTACAAGGTGCGTTTAACTGTTTTCCCTCAGTTTCTTAAGCCTCTTTCCCACCGGACAAAAAACCCCCCACTAACACTCATTAACATCTGGCTTTTGTCTTCAATGTGAAAGGTTACAATCGGCAATTATTCCCGGGACAAATGACTCGTCACGGGTATTTATCGGTTCCAACTCCGATCGGCAGTGATGGAAGCGTGACACCTGGGTGGACAGGCTAATTTTCGCCCATTTTCCGGCGCGATTCTACGCTATGTGAAGTGAATATATACTAAATAAAATCAACAGGGGATTTGGACAACCATTATTAACTTACAAAACATACAATGAACATGATCTCCTCAAAGCCATCAGACTCCAGTCGGAACAACAAGTCATTTTTACCTCGCTGATCTTCATAAAACACACTTCATTCAAACTCAAAAACTCATCTTTGTTAGCCTCCACTGTTCCAACAATCTCCAACTCTGGTTTGAGAGTTTGAAAATAAGACTGAATGGGTAACATGTAAAAAAAGGAGCAATCGCCATAACATTTCCACTGTTTACTAATTCTTGTGTTGTATCCATGACGTTAAAGGTGACACGCCGGAAACAAAAAGCAGGAAGTCAAAGGAGTCTATCGCCTTTTTAAGCTTCACATATGTGCTCATTTTGGGGGTATTAAAGTGCTAGTGGATGTTGTTTTTTTTGTTTTTTTTCCACCATTTTCTCACTTAAATAAATGATCTTTAACGTAACACTTTTAAAATAGCAATCCGTGCCTTTTGACATTCATTGTGCCACTCTGATGTAAGATTACCCTCTCGGTACGATCAGCCTTCAGTCCAACACTTCGAGCAGAGCTAAGCCTCCGCATAAATGTCCCTGCCCAGATCCACTTTCACACATTCCTGGCAACAGAGGAGCACGGAGTGCAGATAAAGAGTATCGGTACCAAAACGTTTACAGTGTTGTGGTTTTGGCAACATTAGATTTCTCAGATAGGGAAGAGGGTGTTTACCCCTGCTGGTTCAGCAAAGTATGCACCCATGTAGCCTTTCTCTTTGCTTTGTTTAAGGTCAGGTTTCACAGCGGGTCATAAGGAATTGTGTTCACAGATTTGCAGTTCACAGACATATGTGTGTACTCCATAACATTTGTTATACACACTTATATTGTACTCTTAAAGCTGTTCTGTATGAAATGTGATTTAGTTTCATTCAAGACTTCATGATTAAAACCAGCTAATAGCCAGAGAGGGGACTTCCCTCGACCATCGAAAGGGCTTTCCCCGCACTTGTATTAGTTTAATGCTGTTTATTCATTGACATAAATCCTTGTCAGAAAACTCACAGGATACTAAAGTACTCCGGTCTGCTCCATCCACGGTTTGCTGCTGGAGTTCATTATTGTGAAGTCAGGGCGTGGATCCTGAGAACTCTGCATCTCGTTTTGTTTTCATTTCTCCTCTGCTCCCTTTTGAATCCTTTTCCAAACAAAGCAACTGCTGCTTTTGGACACTCCGCTAACACACACACACACACACAAACACACACACACACACACACACACACACACACACACACACACACACA
>CALSCE010009465.1:8148279-8174198 GCA_943593645.1 Bovichtus variegatus | reverse complement strand
CACACACACACACACACACACACACACACACACACACACACACACACTCCGTTTTGTTTCTCTCTGTCGGAAGGAAAGAGCTGGAGAAGCCCCAGAAAAAGGCTGTCATGCTCCGTCTGTGTACAGGCCCGGCTTTGGAGTCCTGCTCTTTACAGCTGACATCCTGTCCAGGACGGACTTGCTCTGAGCAATTATCTTGCTTCTCTTGTCAAATATTAAGACTTGGACATGCGGCCTCTCACTTCCATGCCCTGTGGAGATGGCCAGGTTGAGCCCAGCTATACGCCCCCCCCCCCCCTTGCCCCCCCCCTCCTCCGTGGCTGCTCAGTGTAGCTGTTTCACATTCCCAGTTGTCTGTGCAGCCTTGTAGGTTTTTGGCTGCTTGTCCCTCAGATGATCCGCTCCATGGCTGCAGATGCACATAACCCTACATGAGTTTAAAATGTCGCGCCGCAGGGTGGGATTGATAGTGACTGACGAAGGAGACGATTGCCAGTATATCGGTTCACTGACCTTGATCCGTCTCCATTATCCTCTCTCATGCTTTAACTTTAGCCCTGATCCTTCAGGCTCGCACACAGTGTATAATTGCAGGTAATTACGGTCTTACTCCGTTACACAAATTGTGGAAATCATTACAGCTCCACGGGGAATCCGGTTTTGATAACTAGGACCTAAAAACCTCCTGGAGATGCAGACCTCTATTAGTGAGAGTCATATTGCTTTGTAGTCAGGCCTTTTGATGTGCCGGTGCAGAGATCGACTAGTGGTATCAGGCTGCTCTTAGCCCCAGAGGCTGGAGGTCAAAATGGAGACACTTCTCCTGACCTTGAGCTCCACACAGCCCTGTCCTCTCCCACTCTGGCTGCTATCACAAACGCCGGCCACAGGAGGACAAATCAGATGCAGGAACCTCACATCGATCACTCAGCGTTTCATCTTCTCACATGACTTCCCCACTGCAGAGTTTAGAAAGAATGAGGGGGGGGAGCCAATCACGCTCACTCAGATGCTCATGAGTGCATGTCCTCTGTCCTCCTATCCTTCTTCGTCTTTCTCGCACACACAACGACATTTAGCACTTAACCTCTTGCTGCCCCTCTCATTTCCTCCTTTTTGCTCTACAGCACAGCTTTCAACAGACTCTTTAGTCTCAGGAGAGACATGCTTCTGTTCCAGCACTGCGCAGTGTTGCTATAAATTAATCTAAAGAACATTCACACTTGCTTTGCCAATTGCTACAGACATAAAATGTGGTCTTTTTCTTCTTTTTATTTTCATGATCTGCTGCCCTTCGTCGCTGTTTAAACCTTTTTCTCACATTGTTTTCACTCTGCAGATCCTCCCCCCACCACGGCCGCCCCCAGCACCACTGCATCGCTCCTCCACGACACCTCGGGAACCGGCACTGATGTCGACCAGCGGAGAGCCCTGTTCACCTCCCCAACCCTGGCCTCCTTACCCGACAGCAGCCTGGGTACTATCGTGGGCGGCGCTGTAGGCGGAGTTTTATTCCTGATTCTCTTGCTGATCCTCGGCGGGGCCTGCTTCATGCGAAAGCGCAGGACCTTCAGAGGAGACTACTACACCAAACAGTACCTGGGACCCTCCGACATGCAGAAGGAGTCTCAGCTGGACGTGCTGCAGCCGCATGAGCTGCAGGAGGTCTATGGGGACAAGACGAGCAAAGGCAGCCAGGAGCTGAAACCCAAACTGGGTGGGGACATCATTTACCCCGACTACACCCCTGACCACAAGGATAGGGATGACTGGGCCGACAGGGGGGATGCCCACAGGGGCCTCAAGGAGGGAAACTACTACCCAGATCACTACAACAACCAAAACATGCATCCCTCTGGGCCTCCTGTGCACAGCCCCATAGCAAACAACGGCTCCCCCTACCTCCCGGAGGACTGCTATGACAATGGCACAGACAGCGACTATGTGTCCCACATGGACGGATCTGTGATCTCACGCAGGGAGTGGTATGTTTGAGGGGAGGAGCGAAACGAGAAGGAAAAAAAACAGACAAATCGAACGACTGACTGAGTGATTCAACAAGAGACAGATATAAATATCATTAAAGGTGTCATTTCAGTTAAAGGATGAATACAGTTTCTCAGCGCGGTTTCACAATGAGCTCTTTGAACAATACTGCTCTGCCTTGATTGTAACCACTTAACCTTAAGGACGTGTATGTGGATTGTATTACACTTTTGTAGCAAGGAGCTACAAAATAAGCTGGAATGCCTCTGTGATTATTATCTGTGTAGGCTTAAGAGGCTTTGGCATACGGTCAACTGATGTGAATGAGGTTTTGTATTCTGCTTGTTTGTGTTTGCACCTGTCTTTAACACAGGTCACAGGTCAGGTGTTCAGACCCTTGTTAGTGAAGTATTTATATCCCTGACTGACTGAGCTCTGCTCCCATAAAACCTCACAACTTCTGTGGCATTTTCAAAATGGTCTCTTAATTGCTTACGGTGTTTTCATGCTGTCGAAATGTTTATCATGGCTCCAACCAGTATTTAAAGCAAACTATATTGCATGAGTTTTTTTTTTTTTTTTTTCTTTTTTTTTTTTAATAAGCAAAATGTATCATCGAGTTAAAGGGAAGGTTTGTCAGTCACATGATTAAAAGGGAGAACTACGCAGGCATTGTTCTGAGGGAAAAGCAAACTGACTGACGGCAAGTACTTTACAAAGAAAACCCTTTCAAACCTCTGGTTAAGTTTTTCAGTGGCTTTTTCAGACTCACGATATCTTCAGTCAATTATTCATGAAATGGTAAGCCTGTCACCTGACAGAGAGAGGCTATTCCCTGTGCAAGTGCTTTTACTTTCAGCTTATTTATTTTACAGATATCTCCTGCTCTTCAAGTTGTAATCCTTAAGATTTCAGTCTTGGTTGATTTTGGTGACACCCGTGGTTACCATAGTAACAGCAAACACTCCTTGAGCAGCTACTTTACAAGAGAAGCAACTGGTGAATCTTGTAATTAAAAGTGGTCGGCTGACAAAGACAAAGAGCAGAAAATTACAGTTATCTGGTTTTGTAGGCGCCTTTTTTAATGACCAAACTCAGGAAGCACTAACTGCAGTGACAAATACTTTCCGTTTCCTACGGGTGCTTCACAATAAAAGCTGGGTTACAGGCATTGTCAAGTAGGTTGGGAATCAGCCTCTCTGCCCTGTATGAACTTTTGGTGCTCACTCGTATATATAAACACGCTACGTGAACGTTTCCTCTTAATGTTTGTTTAGGAAGGCAATCTAGTGTTGGAATGGTGGACTGCCAAAAAAAAAAGTAAAGGAGAGAAAATGACGATGGAAAAAAAAAATGCCGAACATGGTGTTAAAAAATTGAGTTTGATTTCATGAAAAATCTTAAGGATTACCATCTTTTACGCAAACACACTATTAACACTGTTGAAATGTGTTAATCCAGTCACTTTCTTGAAGTAAAAAAGCACAACTTGGTTATTACAGTTGTCAGTAAACATCAAAGGAAACCTACCAGGCTTTGGCCCTCTCTCCACTTAGCCATGATAACAGGCTGCATCTCTGTCTTTCCCATTTTCCCTCCTCTGTATCCTCTGATTTCTGTCTGCACACAAACACCAATTGGTCATTATAGTTTTTATTTTAAACGTGGGATCAAAGCAACGAGTTATAAATACCAGATGTGACTATCACAGCTGTCATCATCTGACGTTATGTGGCTCCATAAACCACCAACAGTTTCACTGCTCCCGCTCGACACCCCACGGTCGTGATTCATGGTAAATAAGTAAATAACTTGTTGGGGGGCAGAGAGTGCAGAAAAAGGAGCACTAATAAACTGATCCTTCAAGCTTTAGTTTGTATGTGTTTGAAGTACGATTGCGCGAATACTCCCCGGCACAGTTGGAAACAGTGTGAGCGGCTGACATCACTGCTGATCACAGAACGGGCTGTAATGTTGGGGTTTGGCTCCTCAGCAGCTCCTCTGAGGATATACAGCGACCATGGAAACTAGAAATGTAATCCGCGAGTGAAAAAAAAAATTGTTTTAAGAACCATCTAGTGTAGAGTTGTCTGTGTAACGGCTCCCAAAGGGATTTTTTTTTTTTCCCCCTACAAACAACAAGCCCAGTGACGCTCAGTTAAAACAAAAGAGATGACATCATGAATGATCTCATCTCTCACTGCTTGATTTGACCTTCCACTTTTCCACTTAGTGCTCCTTTTTTTATTTGTTTCCTTAGGAGTGATACATGGATCAAAGTGGCCTCGCATGAAAGGGAAAACATAACCCTTTTTGGAAACATCCCTGTTGAGTCAATCAGTGTGATGTACCATATATGTTTATTACAGTCAGGTCAGGGGGGAAGGGGGGGGGGGTATATTTTGAGGTCTCCTTTCTTATTGGGGTTTTATAAATTGTCGGTGCACTTTTCTTTATTTTATTTTATTCTTTTTTTTTTTTTTTTTTTTTTTTTTTTTTTTTTCACTCTTTTCCACCTTTTTTTTCCCATCCCAGGGCTTTGGTGGAAAGGTTTGGATGTCTGAGAATAAACTACTTTAATCTCGCTCTCGCTCTCATCGTCACACACACGCACACATCCACCACACATCTGCCACTGCAGCCCGCGTTGAAGGAGCAGTCCTCACCTCAAACTTTCAGCTTTTTAATTAACTTTTTCTTTTTTTTTTCTCTTCTCATCGCACTTGGCTTACTTAAGTGTTCAAACTCGGTGATATATAGCACATCCGTGTCTGCATGCACGCATTTTTCATATGTGGCTGATTCATAGCTGTCAACTTGTTTCTTATCTGGTGAAGTCGCTCCATGCAAACTGCTGTCTCTGCTCTATAAATGATCTTTTTCTCTCAGTCTCTGTTTCATCTCTAAAGACTGTTTGACAAAAGCAAAATGAGCTGAAGTGATGAATGTTTTTGTAAAGTTCTTCATCCTTTTGGGTCACTCACCAACTGGTTGCATGTAAATTAAGTTATTCGCTACAGACTACGTTCATTAATTCTCATCACTAATGTTTATATATATATATATGTACATAATGCTAATAGGTTAGCGTAGGATTAGCTGTTTGATTTATACACTCATGTACAGTTTGTTCTGGACTCCCCTACTGAATAGTTGGTGCCTTAGACGGGCTGAGCAATGCACAGAAACTTTGAAAAAACGACAAGCATTAATATAAAGGATATTAATATCATTAAAGAGGAGGACTGACTGGTCCGTTAATATGTCTTCCATCTTGATATTTAAGATTTGCTGTTATCAAAACATCAAAATAGACAAAAGGTTGATTGTTATGCCTTATACACTTTGAAAGGACACGTGTAACAAGTTAGTTACTGAGAAAATTGTAATAAGTAAAGTTTCACTGGGAATTAAGGCAAGCCAGATTCATAGAAAATATTGTCCTGTAAATATGCTGGCTGTTTTTTTGTTTTTTTTTGTTATTGAAAAAAATATTTTTTGTATGAGGTCTGTACTTTTCACAGAGTATTAGTTTATTTACGTGCGTTCGAGGAGCTCTTGTCTCATGATAACGTAGAGGGCGAGCCTGTTTTCACTGCATTTTAATTTGTTCTCGAGAGTTTCTGACCCAATTATTTTGTATGTTGTTTGAATGATTGGAATCAGAGATTAAAGTGCGGTAGATTGTATTTTGTTCCTTTTGTTTGCAATAAAAAATACATTTGTCATTATTGCACTCAAATGTGTCCTGGGATTCTGCTTTTAGAGAGGAGATTTTTATTCTCCTTTTTATCAAGTTCTTCAACTTGCATCAAGTTTATTTTTTAGATGAAGACTGTTTTAATATGATATTTAGAGCTTTACAGATAGTTACAGGGGAGGAAAAAAATTACTAAAACAATGCAGGAAATGCCTTTTGGATCAAAGTCATGATCTTTTTTTTTCAGATATTTTTTAGGTCGTAGTTTGTAGTGATAAGAAAATATCTTCCTCTCTTACAACTTTTGCTGTTACCACATTAGGTCTGTCAAACAAGTGTTTATGATAGCTTAACACTGTGTTCAGCGGCCTAGTTACCACAGAGCCTATTTCAGGCAGCTGACCAAAAAACCCATTCAAAAAACCCATTTTCTTAGAGGCGAGGGAACAGGAAATGCAGAAATGCATTTTCAGGTTTTAGGACTTGTTCCCACAGCACTCTATTTGGCAATAACTGCAAAATATTCAATGTTACAATTGAGATTGAAAGTTCATTCTTGACCTCGGAAACAGTCTCACCACAAGGTCGTAGCTGTTCTTGGAGCTTTCCATCGTATCCCACATTGTATTTCAGCAGATGGAGTTTTCCCAGCTGTCATGGATTTGTAGGTGCTTAAATGTCATAGTGTATCTTAATCAAAAACCTCAGGACAGCGACTAACCGGACCTTGAGGTGAGTTTGTTTTTTCATCTGATGTGTCAAAGGTCAAGAATGAACTTTCAGTCACATGGACAAGAAGTCCTTAAAAAGTGCTAATTAAAAGTACAGAGTAAAGAGTACATTTTGCTGCTATCTTGCTGCATGTCATCCCCTCTCTCTCTATGGCTGTTTTTTACATTAAAGGCAAAAAGGCCAAAAAATAATCTCCAAAAAAAAAAAATCTTAATTCAACTTCCTCTTGCTGGATTCCTTTCAGAGCTTCAGCCGTGTCTTGTGAGTGGCATTTTGGCATTTTACCTTTTTTGGATGGCAACAGTTGAAATACGGACAAGAAACACTAGAACGCGAGGGGTTTGATGTAGTAAAGGTCTGTGGACGGAGTCGAACCGGGGACAACCAAATAATGTGTATTTGTATTGTTTTGTATTGTGGATTCTTCTTCTTTGGATTTAAGATGTGTTTTCTATTTGGACATTTGTGCTGGTTTGTGCCGGCTGATTTCTTGATTGTGTGGACTCGTGTTGGGTTTCAGATCCCTTAGATTTGCCTCTTAAGTGGATTGCCCTGATTTGTAGCGCCTGTCCCAGTTCTCCCAGTTGGTGTAAATACCAGTGACTGCTGTATTTTTTGTCCTGAAAAAGGCCGTATTGTAAAACATTGGTCTTTATTAGTTGAAATTTTATTTCCCATTCTCCTTTTGATGTCTGCCTGCCTGCCAGCACATGTCTATAATAGGTGTGCATTTTCCTTTCCTTTTTATTTAACCAGGACCACCAGGATGCTCCTTGAGTCAAGAGTTTTTGTCAAACTTGTGATGGCATGTGTTTTTTATATTTATACACTAAATGTTTAATCAGGTAACTAGAAAACAAAACTGAGAAATTGATGATGAAAATCAAAGATAGATAGATAGATAGATAGATGGGTGGATAGATGGGTGGATGAATGGTGCTTTTTCTCTCCTACACAAAGTAAAGATGTTTCAGTCTTTCAGGCCAGTGGCCATCAGTCTCTGTCACCTTCAGCCTCTTCCACTGTCCACACCTGTGATAGTAACTAACTGACCCATTTCACACAGCTCTCCATCCTGTCTAACTCAGCACCCTCTTCATCACCAGTTCACAGAGTGAAGCGAGTGAGGCTTTTTTTTTTTTTGCATCACACCTGCATCGACCGGGCGGCCGCTGACCACCCACAACTCCCTCCTGTCACCCATCAGTCCTCAAAAAAGAGTAAGATGTGTCTCCTTGAATATTGTGAACTTACACCGAAATTATGCCCTCAAAACATTTACAAAGGAATTTACAATGGCATCCCTAATCCATGCCCTTCCACTCTAAGTGCCTGTGTTAAATCCCCAGTGTTAACCTGGCTTTGGAGGTGACACGGCGACTATCAATATGTGTTGTTTAGCCCCCAATGGTCCAGATTAAGAGCAGGAGGAGAAACCAGATACTTAATCCTCTATGGCATGTTGGACAGAAATCTCCCTTCTTGGACTTCACTTTCATCACTTCTACGTCCACGTCGCCCCGGCCCAAAAGCACTCACTCTATTATCATGGTGTTGCCTGACTGGGATAACCCCGGCCTAATCCATCACTGCTACCGTCTGCATGTTTGTGCAGGCAGTGTGGGTAAATAAGGCTGTGTTGGTGGGCTTGGGTTACCTCTCTTTTTTTCCTTTCTTAGGTTTTTGGCAGATGGCTACGAGGGGCATTTTTTCACACTTAATGAATCCGTCAGCAAATGTGTTTAGTTTTGTTACCTCGTAAAACAGCAGCGAGTCCTTTCAACATTCTTTAGGACCCCACCCAAAGATGTTAAAGTCAAGTTGGGTTTCTGCATCAAACTTTAACCTTTAGAAACTATTCTTGTAAAAATGCCTGTTTTCTTTTTCACTGCCAGTGTACCAGTAGTTTTCTTTTGTTACCTTTCATGATTTATTAATTCACACTGAGGGAAAGAGGTGGCCACTTCTTTTTTGTGCTCCTACTCTCCTCCTCCACCTCCTCCTCCTCCTCCTCCTCCTCCTCCTCTCCAAAAACACTGATTGTTAGCTAATGAACACGAACGCAGCACTGGGGAGCTCACTTCAAAGGCCACAGCTGACTGAGCTGAACAGACAAATTGTTTGAGCTCATGGGTTTGGAAATAATGAAATGCTGCAGAGGGTGGGAGAGTGCGGAGCAGTTACAACAAAAATGTTGTCACATGGCCTGCGGCCTTGCTGGCCCTCTTTTCGGTGTGAAGTGTGTGAGGCTTCAGGGCAGCAGCCACCTGTGGCTGAGACAGAGGTTGGCGAAAAAAAGAAAATCTGGTCTGTTTCAGTCAGAAGCACTTGGTGTTGTCCCTTTATGCAAGAGAACAGTGAGAAGCTGGATTTTTATGTTATTTTATTTCTCTTTTTTTTTTTAGATAGGAAGTGTATTGTTTTGTCTGTTGACATCGCACCGCAGGGTCAATTTCGTAGCTGTTTTTGAACTTTCGATCGTATCACACAATCTTTCCCAGCAGATTGAGTTTGCCCAGTTGTCATGGAATTAAAAAAAATTCTGAGCACCTTAAGGACTTCTCTTCGACTTAAAGCTGTTATATTAGCAATGGACTAAATAACTAATGTGAAAGGAATCACTCGAAGTGACAAACCCACAGAGAATAATCAGCTGACTCTGTAATTCCCCTCAGATTTATGTTACCTTTGTAGTGTCTTTCAGCTCATTCTTTTGGGTTTTTACAGCTTTACCTGTTGCCTCCTCATCAGCATTGTTTTACAGCAAACATATGTTTTAAAACCAACTGTGTACAACCTGCCCAGCACAAAATAGCAGGCAGACAAAGTTAGCAACTAGCTGGTGAACATAGTGGAGCATTTAGCAGCTAAAGAGACAGATAATTCCCTCAGGGGTTGGCGGAGACCAAAAATAGAGGTAAAAGTGGAGTGCATATTGACTTACGTTCACAAGGCTGAAAGACAAACACGCATGAAAGATAATGTTTGCTGGATGTGTAAAAAGGAAACATTTCGCCCCGAGTTTGCCATATCAATTTAATAGGTGATAATATGTGAATGTTGTGTTTACTGCTTGTTTCTGCTGCCCCCTTGTGGCCAAACAAGCTGTTATTGCAGGTTTAAGGATTTAGATCCTTAAGGTGCTCAGAAAAACATTAAGTTCTACATTTTCAAGACGACAACGTGGCAAACTCTTTCTCCGGAGGAACATTGTGTCACACCATCAGACAGCTACTAAAATGACCTATCATTTAGAGTGTCAACAGTTATATTTTGAGATGACGGCATTAAAGTGTCAGCCCACACTGGTTTTTCTTTCTTTGTCTTTCAATACTTAATTAGCTATTTATATATTCTTTCCAAACAAGACCAGCCTAAACAAATAAGCAAAGAAGTAAATTAAGGAGTGTTTTAAACAGCCATGGTCATTCACTTACATCATACAAAGTCAAACAATACAACACACAAACAAACAATAAACCTTTCAATTCCTCTTTCAAGGTTTGTAAAAGAAAACATACAGAATACAGAATGACACTGGAAAAAGCCTGTGGCCTCGGCCCTGTTTGCAGATTGCTACTGTTTCGTTCTGCCTTTTGTGATTTACAAGCCACAAGTGAAGGGGTCATCGTAATGTAGTGTAGTGTATCATCGACATGACAGTCATATGCAAGCAGTCTTAATTATCTTCTCTATGCAGAACTGTTGAAAACACTTCCTGCAGAAAGAATTATCAAATGTTTCTGATAAAAAAAAAGAGAGAAATGGCTTCTATCCGAATCATGACATGTTTACGAACCCTCCTACATGCATCACCTTTAACCAGTAAATTTGTCTTGTTTGCAGTTTGACTGCAAGAGGTTGGGCACTGTGACAAAACCCTCTTTGTGCAGCGACTCCTTTGAGACCGAGAGCAAAGACAATGAAGGTTTTCATCGATGAGCCACATTGTTACTCTACATGGCCATTCACAGATCAGATCCTGTGTTCCCAGCTCGCTCTGCCGCCGTTTAGGCTTTATCATTACTTAGCTTGCTGCTCTGAAGAGCCTACATTTCTCTCTGCTGACTCAGAAAGTTTACCAGAGACAATTTAAAGAAAAGTACTGAGAGCAGCATATCTTATTCCACAATATGAAATTAAACTGGGATGATAGAGTGGTTTTCTTTAGGGCCGAATATATAAGGTATAAACACACAGATAGAGCACGGTAAGAAAATATCCACAGGATCATTCTTCCTTTTGGCAGACTGACCATCTCCGCCTGCTATAACAGGCACCTTTAAAGACAAAAACACACACGTTGGAGTGCAAGGGGCAGACAGTTACGTGGTTTTGCAATAAGGCTCTGAGTTTTTCTTATGGATCAGCCTCTAATTGGGCTCATGGCATGCCACAGGCTCTGATCAGAATGGGTGGGCATCCATCTTACTGGGCCATGACAGGGAGACCCCCACATCCCCCAGCATTGTTCTGTAGTGCTGGAGCAGATATAATCTTCAGTGAATTTTAATCCCTGCAAAACAATGCAATGTTCCCTGGGAAATGGCCATAGGGTGTATAAATGGAAACAAAAACACACGATTGAAAGGAGCAGGCTAAAATACAGCTTGGACTGGACTGGACCTGCAACTTTATATATGATGGTGACATATGGGAGGTGTCTGGAGGAAGTTTACATCCTGCAATGAACAATACTAAGAGTCTACAGCCATGCTAGCAGCTTGTTGCGGCTGTACTTATGCACAGCAGTGGTTTGAGTTGATTACTATTGACAGTATGCTAACATGCTGATTTTGGCAATGCAAACATGCTGGTGCTAAGCGGGTGTAATGTTCACCATCTTAGTTTAGCAAGTAAGCATGCTAACCTCTGCTGATTAGCACTAAACACAAAGTACAGCTGAGGCTGATGGGAAGTTATTTTGTCATAATTTGATGCACTTACAATTTGACATTATGGCGCTAGAGAAGTAGTCGAGAACAGATAAAAGTAAACACAATTCATCCTTTGCCCAGACATTTAACTCTAAACCAAAAACATCAACCTGCTGGTGGTGCTGGAGGAAAAGTCATCTGAATCCATCTTCTTGGAACCATGAATGTCTTTACAAGAGTGTGTGCCAATCCGTTCAGTAAATGTTGAGATATTTCGTTGGGAACATTCTGACCTGCTGGTGGCGCTAGAGCAAAAAGTCATCGAAGTCATTAGTATTCATCCTTTGGGGACCATGAAATTCTGTACAAAACTTCATGGCAATCCCTCCGAAAAGATATTTCTGTCTGGACCAAAGTTGTGGACTGACCGAACGACATTGCCATCCCTGGAGCCGTGCTGCTAAAAAAGACTTTGTATTGACACAAGAATCCCACCATCTATCACTTTCAGGGACATCTGTGTGTCTGTCTGCATGTCTGCTGCTGTCTGTTGTTATTTTTAGTGTTAAAGCTCTGCTTCCTTCACCTGCTTGTGTCTGTCAGTCTGCAACTACTACAAGGCCCAAGAAGCAGCATTTAATCTGACCAGACAACCCACCACTCCCCTCTGCATGCTTCCTGCGAACAGTTGGACATTGGGTCGTGTGGATGCAGTCTGACAGCCAGACCAGCCGTCCGCTCTGCGCTCTGCTACCACCAACTGTGTGCGTTTGTGCACGTGACGGCACTCGTCATGTGACGGCTGCCTGCCTCGGTGTCAGAGCTCGGCAGCCAGCAGACCACCACCGGAGACTGTTGCTGTTATTTCCAAGGCCTTGGAGCAGATGAGTGGCCGTAAAATCTCACCTCCACACTAAGCCCACGCAAACTCAGTTTATTATGAATCATTATTATTATAATGTTTCATACATCTGTTTAGCTCTGCTTTGTGTTTGCTACCTTTGTTTTGCAGCCTTCCTCTACAGTCTTTTATCCAACAGCGAGACCTCTGCTGACTGGGACAGATGAGCCTGTCGCACTCAGCTGTTGGGCTGGATGATGTATCACCAGGGCTCGGGCTTACAGTCAGAACATGTGCTTTTTTGTTACAACAACATCAGCGCGGCCTTAACTTATCTGATTTATGGCTCTGATTTACTGCAGGGGCAGGCAGAGCATTAACATATCTATAGCAGATAGAGGCCTACATCATTATGAGTACAGTCTTGTTAATTTTCATGACTTATACTGTCATACTAGCCCATTTTGTTTTTGATCTTTTAATTAAGTCTGTTAGCGCTGCTTGTTTTTCTTAAGGAACACAGACTTTATTTACATATTTTGTGTATTTTGTGTTTTTTTCTCAAAGCGTTTTTTGTGGTTTTGTCATATTCATATTCATAAAAATGTAAAGGTCCATTGTGTAGGATCGAGGGGGATCTATTTGAAGAAATGGATAATGGATATAATAGTCATAACTATGTGTTCATTAGTGTATAATCACCTGAAGCTACATGTAGCTACCTGAAGCACACATGTTACACCGCAATGTTCTACAGTAGCCCAGAAGAGACAAACCAAACACTGTCATGTTCAGTTTCAGTTCTTCTTTATGGTTATTGGGCCTGTTTAGTGCTTATTTCTTGATTTAGGTGTTTTGTGTTGGGTGCTTTGTTGTGTTGTTGTAATGTTATTACTGCTTTGCATTAGTTATTCCAGACAGTTTGTACCTCTTGTATTGCTCGTGTTGAATTTATGTTGCTGCCACACCCTCTCTATCGTTAGCCACTCCTTGTGTTTGCCTCCTTATGCCAGTGCCTGCCTACTCCAGCTGTTTCTTGTGATTAGTTCTCTGTGTATATACTGTACCTGTGTGTTTCCCATTGTTACTTGTCAGTTTGTGGTCAATGTATCCCAGTATTTTCAGCTGTTGTTTGGCTCCTTAAAGCTGCGCCTCGTGTTTTGAGCAAGCTAGATCGCTTTTGCCTTCATCTGAGTCTGGCAAATAAATCTTTATTATCTGTTGCTTTTGCACTTGGGTCCTTTCATATTTGATGTATTTTTGTCTCTAACTAAATCTGTGCTTCATAACGTTACCACAGACGAAGCACTAACTAATACTTACACAAGGCACAGAGAGTGGGAGAAACGTGGTGTCAATAGGGCCCCATAGAGTTTTACAGTATAATATAATACAGTATAGGCGTAGGCATTTAAAAAAAAAAACTGACACTATATTTCAATACATTGGTGGTTTAGGGTCAGTGTAATTAAGCAGTCGCATAACCAAAACATACTGAAATAAACTAAGAAGCTCACTAGATTATTAAGTGTATAATGGATTGAAAATCATTCTCAAAGATTAGTACAGAAGGAAAAAAGTACAGTGTTTATCTACCGCTCCTTTTATTTGTCTTAGACTTGTTTTCTCTTCTTACAATAGTTTCCTGATTGACCACTTGACTTCCTAATTGTCTATGCCCTCATCTAAAGCAGAGGCCCTTTTGGCTTAATTAAACACAGCCATGATCATATACAGAAGCAGGGATGACAAAAGAAAATAGAGACAAAAGAAGGCGAGGAACTCCATTGTTCCACCACAACACAGGCGTGTGTTATGGGAAAGGCGAGGATGATGTGAAGCCCAACTCATGTCAAATCGAATAAATTACTTTCAATAAGGAGGGGTGGGAGGCTGCGGGAGGCCCATTTAGGAGCTTTTAAAGTTGAACAGCATGAAGTCTTAATTACTGAGACTTAACACTGGCCAGCGCTGCGCTCACGCAGCGACGGTCAGGAGTTGGAGGCTGCTGCCCCTGCGGCTTCAGAGGAAGAAGAGAAGACCGAGAACTGAAGACAAAACAGAACATTTCCAATGTCTCTGCCAGCAGGAGCGAAGATAAAGGTTGATTTAAATTTCATTTCATTTCTGAATTGTTGGATAAAAGCAGCTAAGGCCTCATCCTGTTCTGTACTTGGTGTCGGGTTTAGATGAATTTGCAAAAAAAAATACAGTTTTTTTTTCTTCCTCCCACCTTTTATCCTTCCTGTCAGATTGAATCTTCATGCACACTCGGGTTTATTGGCAGTAATGATCCTAGGTTGCTCCCCGCTGACCAATCACATGTTAATGCTTGCTGTTCAGATGACGGGGGGAGGGGTCGGTTACTTGGAAAAGGACACGAGGTGGAGAGAAGCTCTGGTTCCATTAGTTAGACGGTGTGATGGTGTGAATGATAATAAGGATATACATGGTGACCTTTGACCTTTACTTCCCCTAAGATACTGATATTCACCTTCACTTCACAGATTGGTGGAAAACATGGGCAGAATCACCTTTAACTATAATAAACAAGTCAAATTAGTATTATTATTTTTATTAGTATAATTTAGTATAATCTTTACCTCATTGAAAATACAAAAGGAAGATTCATATGCACCTTTTTAGTCTTTTAAGCCATTCTTGTCTTCTGTAAAATGATTTCTTGCTATCAGTCATATTATACTATTTAAACTTAATTTTGAAACTCTGCCTCCATATCCGCTGTGGTAAAATGTAACTAAGTACATTAAGAACTATAGCCTTAGGTACAGCTTTTGAGGTACTTGTACTTTTGTTGAGTATTTCAATTTAATGCTGCTGTAAAAGAGGGAAATATTGTACTTTTTACTCTGCAAAAATGTTTTGACAACTATAGTTACTTTAAAAATTACAAAGTGATACAAAATATCATTATAATAGAGTAAGCTACCCATAGTATAAAAAATGATTAAAATGAGCTCCACAAACTACAGCAGTAAAATGCTACATACACATCAATGCATTAGTAATATTCATCCTACAGTATAATATCATATCTAATAGTGGCCACTTTGTCTGCTTTGACTACTTTTACTTTTGATACTTTCAGTACATTTTGGTTATGTCTATTACAGTTTTCAGTGCAGAAATGTTATACTTGTAAAGGAGTATTTTTAGTGTAGTATTGGTTCTTATACTTAAGTAATGAACTCTTCACCGCTGAATATCAGGCATTTAAACAAAAACAAAAAAAAAGTTTCACGAGTAATGTTAATGTATTTCATGCCTCTCAGGTCCTATTTTATGTGAATGTTGTAAATGAATTGTGTGTGTGTGTGTGTGTGTGTGTGTGTAACTTCTCTATGCTGCCATGTCTCTCTTATAAAATAGATAAAGTCTCAAGAGACATTCAGGTTAAATAAAGGTTTATTAAATAACACCTACAATTTGTTATTTTGGAGTTTTGTGCCATTGTTATTATCATTTATTATTAGAACTGTTTTATTAGAAAAGTTTTATAGCCACTAAACGCAATCTCACCTGAAATGAACTTCATCATTCTGCACAGTCAGGGCTCTTTTCTTTCCTAATTAGCTGAATATCTGGGTCTCTCCTGTGGTGATATCGAAGCAAATGTCACGGCGCATTTCTTATTTTGGCAGAAGTACGTGTTTGTTCTTGTCTAAAAATCCCCCCAGGCTGTGTTACCTCTAGAGGTCATGCATTGGGCCTTCAGCAGCCAGGAGGATCAGGGGTCTGGTAGCCGTGACGATACACTTTCATTTCAGCCAGCTAGTAATCCCACAATGCAATAAAACTGTCTGGCCCCTACGTCTGGCTCCAGTCAGACCAACTTTACTCACAAAAATGTTCAACCCCTCTCAATATTAAGTGGAATGTAAATCTCAAAATAGAAGTTTAGAGCTCTTTTCCTCCAAGATTGGAGATGTCATTAAACAGCTATTGGCCAGGAGAGAGTCGGTAATTATATAGGGGGGAGAGAGTCATATGTATGTGTTGTAATGAAGGAGTGCATCTCAACCAAACCAAGACACCAGCGGGGACAGAGGTCACTGCCGTCTGTGTTTATGTTGGCGAGAGAGCTGCAGCTGTGTGCAGAAAGTGTGTCTCTAGGTTCAGACGTTATCTGACAGTTGGTTTTGGTCGACTTTCTCAAAACAAACTGTCTGTTGTTCAAAGTGTCTTCTGCACTGTCCTCTACTGTCTTGCACGCTGTTATGTAAAGATGAATACCGGCCCGCATGGATAAGGGAATAGATACTTTGAAAAAAATACTTTGTTTTCCTCATTTTGGAGAAGCCACTGTGTACATGAATGATAATTGTGATCTTTAAACCTGCAATAACTGATTTAATGGACACTTGAAGGCAGCAGCAACAATGTTGTGAACACGACATTGACACATGATTACCTTTTTTAAGTGGATATAAACAGTTGCTTTGTTTAGACATCCAGCAGTTACGGAGCAACATTATTGTTTAATTGAAATCTGTTTTCTGACCACCTGATAAGTGTAAGTCCAATACTCTCTTTTTAACTCTGTTTTTGGTCTCCACCAACTCCTGGGGGAAATATCTGGCTCTTTCACCACTAAAGGAGGATTCATTAATCTGGGGACCACGCATGTCTGTACATTTCATGTTAATCCATCCAATGGTTGTTGAGAGATTTCGCCAAACTTTGTGGACTGACTGACATGCCACTGGTGTGGCAAAAAAATTATTTTCAAATTTTTTTGAAAAAGCTCTACATGAAAAGTATAGCTTTTCATGCCTTTAAAATAAGACTACTGCACAGAACAGAAAATGTGAAACGTATTGACAACGCCTGTTTCCTTAATACAGATCCATTGCGTACACTGTGGCCTAAGTGACTGAAACCCGACCCTCGTATGCTAACCTTACCTCCTGTATCACATATTCATGTGGGAATTGGAGCTAAAAATGACTCTCTTATCCTGACATGAACTAAATCTATTATAAACAAGAAGAAACAAGTCTTGAAAGGTAAACGGAAGGTGTAATGTATGAGACCATGTCAAATATTGCATGTAAGGTTTTCAGTGGCTGTAATCATACTGCTATTTATGTCTGATTGACAATAAAATCAGTTATTTAATTTACTTTATTTCCTGAACATGAGCCTATATTACATTTCTTATTCTTCCATTCATGACAGAATCCAGGTGAATCCACCAAATTAATCTGTAAATCAGAGTTTTCAAAACGTTTTTGTCTATTTGATTGCTCTAGCCTCAAGTTTATAAAGTGAAAAAGAGCAGAACAGCTACATTTTCTTAATTAAAATGACTTTACCTTTGAGTTTTGACTGCAAAAACTGCCTCAAAAAATTTATTAATCTAAGGATAAGCTATTAAAAGGGACTTTATGCTTTACAATAAAGATAAAGAGCAACATCAATTGCTCATCATTGACTTTTGTCTATTAAAGGAAACAATAGACCTCTGATCAGCGAGTCCAGATAGTTGTGATTTATGGCTTTAGGCTTTTTAAAATGTGATTAAGAGGATGTTGGACTGATTTTTGACAAATGCCTCTCACACCCACGGGGTGTCACCAGCAACATAATCACTTAACATTAAATGCTGAGTCAGTGTAGGTAAGAGGAAGGTCAGGCTGTGCGTTACTGGCAGAGGCAGAGAGAGCGGTCACTCAGGGACACAGAAGACACCTCCTGGATGAAAAGTCTCATCTGGAATAGTGTCTATTAAAAAATCCTGGCAGATACAATTTCTCCTGTTAGAGGCTGAACGTGTGGGAATGGCCCTTTAGATTCTGTTGTCACTGTGTAGAAGCTTGTGTTAACATGGTCAGACCTACAGTACAGTGTGCTGCAGGAATGCACTGGTTGAACGGTCATTGCGTACACAAGAGGCGCCACAGGGATTTCTGAGGGCCCCCTGGTGTGTGTGTGTGTGTGTGTGTGTGTGTGTGTGTAAAGTAACTATAACTTGCAACTACATGTATTGGAGTAAACAAAGCTGCAATTTTGTTGTGTAGAAGTATAGCAGCATAACATTGAAATAGTCAAGGAAAGTATCTCAAAACTGTACTTAAGTATAGTATTTTTACAAAGTAAAAATGTCCACGAGGAAGATACTGAACCCCCAAATTGTCGCCAATGTCTAGGAGAAAAGAGCTCCTTCTAGTCTCATATTCTTTTAATACACACTTTTTTGGCATCAAAACTCTAATCAATTATCATTTGCGCCCATAGATGGCAGCCATGAGTTTTGTGTTGCTGGAATACAAAACAAAGACCTGTTGCACAAAATTTGCATCAAGCACTTTTTGCCTTTTTACAATTGTAACCTGAACCTGTACAGAGCGATGTGGAATGGACTTGTAACAACTATAAAACCAGATCTAACAGTCGGAATGGAGACTTCACATCAAATAATGGAAGCATAATCATCTCCATCACAGCAGTCTGGATGTGTGTAAGTGTCACCTCTCCTCTCCTGAGCAGTCATAAGACACAGAGATGAAAGTAGCAGAGGCGTGATTCAGGTCTATAAAACTGTATTGATTTGCTGCTCGCCTTCCTGCACAGTCCCTGCCTGGCCGGTGCCAGAGTAATTTGTCCCCCAGGTCTAAGGTTGCATGTGAATTTTCTGTTGTGTCAGCTGAGTTTAGTGCAGTGCATGCTTGAGAGGAGGTGAACTCTCATTATCCCCTACTGCTTTAATTAAGAGCTAGCTGTCAACGAAAGCAACATCTTTAACTCATTTATTACCTCCTGCAGTAGGCATCTCAGAAATGGCAATATTTCATCTCCCACAGTGGAGTGCGTGTGTAACTTTGTCACGAATACATCTGCAGCAGATAAAATCAGAACAGAAAATGAAGGCTTTGTTTAACGTAAGACAGTAAGATGCATGTATGTGTATCCCTTTATTCCTACAGCCACATTGGACACCACATGGTTGATGTTCAGTGCCAGCGCAGGAAGTAGTGTGTCCTTTGTTTAGCCGGGCAGGAGGTAAGAATGAACTGACTTTCATGCAGGGGGTCAGAGGTCGTGTCCCATCACAGACCTGCAATTAACATGAACTTTTTTTTGACTGAACCTTTACCACAACTTTAAGTTTCAAGTGTTTTAGTTGCCAAACCCTAACTATATCATTAAAATTTTTTTATGTTTTATCACCACAATCTTTCCCTAAATTTAACCATACCATAATCTAGGGTTTTGCATCCAAATATCAACGTTATTCTCTGGTAATAGAGTAGTTTAAAGGTCAGCCGAAAACATCTTATTCTCAATAGCAGCCATAATGAATGTCCTCTTGATTGCTATATTCTTTGTTTGTAGCACATTACATACATTTGCACTATATCAATTTGTATACGATCACATACATTGATTTCCTTTTTTTTTTTACATTACTGTACACACAATATATAATTGCACAAACTTTTGGGGTTTGATGTATTTAATTGAGATTGTTGCATTTTTATGTCTATTAATGATGTGATGTGTTTTGTGGTAACACTTAGTTTGGTTATTCTAACATGGAATGAAGTTTTCATTGTTGTTTAACCCAAAAGGATTTAATTGAAAGACTTGGTGTTTACATGTTGCTAGTTTATGCTGTAATTAAGGTTTTGTCTTTTGTTCAAATCACTTCACTCTGCTGGCATGTCTCCTCTCCAGGGTGTTTGTCCCCCAGGATACTCTAATTTAAAGGTTCCAGGAGATACCAAATGGTAATTATTGGAGGGGCGTTTAGTGTACTTTAATCTGAAATTCAGATTTCCTATTTTTCTATGATGTGATGTGTAATTTACGATAATGCAAGTAGTTTAAACGTAAAAGTATGAATGTAGATTTTGATGTATTTGTTTTTGTAGTTATTGTATGTCAGGTTATGATCACACTTCCCTTTTCTGTGGTAGTGGTTCAGGTCAATGCCAGGTGCAGGCTATGTAATGCTGACAATTTTTCAGTGAAATAAACACCTGGTTGGTTTGCACCTCACCTCCGACTCAAGCCTCTTCCATTGCAACTCCAGCAGCTAAACAGTTTGGTCACTTTAACAAACTGTAAGTGTCTCATTTTTAATTTAAAAAAAAAAAAGCACTGAGCCTTGGGCTGAAGCTGCTGACAATGAACACAACAACGACAGTTTGAATCCAGCTGTGGACCTTTTGTTGCGTGTCATTTCCCCATCTCTCTCCCCTGATTTCCTGTCACCTCTCTACTATCAGATCTCTTAAAAGAAAAAAAAAGGCACATAAGTGCTTCACTTAGAACCTGTATCCACCCAACACTTCACAACCTAAAGGAAGATGATGTCATGGTAAGTTGTGCTGCTCTGGCAGCAGTGTTGTATCGTGATTACTTGACTCTGTAAAACAAAGAGGCCACTACGGATAAATACGTGTGCAGACTAAAGCAACGTTTAAGCTTAAAACATGTCACTTTTTTTTTTACTAAACAAGCCTTTTCAAGTTTAAATAAAACTCTTTAATTTTGGCATCCAAATTATTGTGAAAACCCTGCAAAGCTGATCGACTTTTTCAGGCACTACTGGAAGTGGTTACTGAGGTGTGGCCTTTTGGTTGTGCAGCAGCACACTAGCTTTGTGGTTTGTGCATCAAAACAAGATAAGTAATGCACAAGATTCAAATGTTACTCCCTGAATCGGTTGTGTATTGTGACAAAAAAATGGCCTCAATCTTCAGGCACAATAGGTATAATATGGCTCCCCTTTTTTTTTTGGATGGGCTTCGGTAACTCACTTCCTCCCCTGATGGGAGTTGTACAGGTTGCATTAGCACAGACTCGCAGCCTGCTGGTTGAAGAGTCCTGTGGTGGGGGAAGCCAGGACGGGTGCCAGGTCTGGAGGGGAGCACAGGCCCAGCCATGCTCAGCACGTCCCAAACAACCGGTGCACGGACCAGAGCCATCTGCTGTCCATTTCACTTACATTTTCACTTGATGCTCTGCCAGCAGCTCGCTTTTTCACCCCTGGAACGAGACTAATCCTCCCGTCCTCACAGGAGCCACCAAAGTGTCGGGTTCATCTGGCAGGACACTCTTCTGATTTTTGCCTGAGAAAACAAAGAGCTACACTTCCCTGAATCACATTTCAAAGTTGTATCATTTATCACAAACCCTCTTCCAAGCTCCATCCTCTACTTACTGTAATGGACAGATTTGCCTCTCCACTCTTCTAGTGTGTTTGAGTAATTTCCATCAACTAAATAACCATTAAGCACTCAGCAGTCCGACTTCAACAGTTGAAGTACACAAATGGCTCATGCACTGAACAGATGCATCGTCTTCAAGACTGCAGCATCACTGAGTGATTTCCATGGACTAAATGAGCATTAAGCACTCAACTGTTAACACACATTGGAGCATCGAAGAAGAGATTGATAAGAGAAGTTATGACTCATGGAGACAAAAGTACAGAGGACATTGTTTCTGCTATTTGAAAGCTTTCTTTTCTGAAAAAAGGAGCAGTCATTAGATTTTTACTCACTTTATTTGCTTGCAGTTTCATGCAACTTTGTATTGCATTACAAGAAGTGCAAGTGTGAATGTGTTTGGTGACCTTTCAGACGTTTCCTGACATTTGTAAGAAATAATATTAAGTATTTCAGTATGACTCAAAAAAACAGAGCGCTCATAGAAAACTATGATTTGACAAGAATCACAACCTGTTACCATGAGAAGTTTTTCTCTTTGGGCCTTCATGCTGTTGAGTGATGCATTAAAAGTAATGTGACTTTAGAAAGTTGTCAGACAACAAGTCATAAACATTTATGAGATGATTGTGATTAATTATGGATGTATATTGTTTTATAGGAGCTGATAAAACGCACCAGTAACCATTATGTGCTTTTAAAAAGAAGGTCAGGATGTTTTTGTGAATGAATTTTTAAGTTGTAAGTGTCCTTTTATATGCATCAACAATCAATTGAACCTTTGTAAACTCCCTTTCATATAGGTGTTAGTGACAAACTAATAAGACTAAGGCAATAGATGATAAAAGGGAAATAAAATGGAGACATTCAAATATTCACCCATCTGTAAAAAAGAAATAAAAACATTTCAACGAAACCATATCCATAAAACCAGTGGTGGGAAGTCATTTGCTGTATTTGTTTCAAGTACTGTACTGAATACACTTTAACTTTTTACTCCATTACATTGTTGACTAGTTGCTTTGCTGATAAAGATTTCACTGACCAGTTAATAAAATAAGATTAAAGACTAAACAACCCAACACTAGCAGCATATAAAGTTGTTAAAATGAGCTCCACCTCCTGTGAGAATAATCAATATGTAAACTGTTACAATTTGCCTTATTGTGTCCTTATTAAGATATACTATGTGATAAGTAAGATGTTATTGAATTAAGTAACTTAGTGGCCAATCTACTGTGAAATAAGATGCAATATTTGTAAACTGTGAAGTGGAAGAGTACACCACCTAAAAGGGTGACAGAAGATCTGATTGGAGCAGAGAAGCACTGAGAGGCGTGGCCACTCCTAAGTGCCAACAAGGGACCAATGGGAGAAGAGTATACCTGAAAGGCTGCGGGTATAAAATATGTTGAAAACTAGAGATCGTGGCCGTTCTGTGGATCTGTGAAACAGAGTAACTACTTAAATGTGGTCTGTGGACAGTGAAATGGTCCTCAGCTGAGTACTTTTGTAACGCTACCATATCATCATGGAATAAATACAGTTAATATGAAGAGAAGTTTTCTGAAATTGATTTCTATGCGTCTCTATTTCAAATTAAAAGAACACAACACTCCACAAGCACAAGCATTAAATTGCAGCTTTTATGTTAATGCGGCATTAGCAATAATCCAATAAAATGCATATGCACTCTGAAAGAGCTTTTGTTACTTTTAAAAACATTTGGCTGATAATACGTCCGTGCTTTACCTAAGTAAAGTTTGCAATGCTTTGACTTATTGGTACTTCTACTTAAAGTAAAAGGTCTCAGTACACCTAACATTACTTCTGTTACTGCATAACACTTTCTAAGCCAAAAGGTTTGACACTGTGGGAAATGCATGTACTCGCCTGTTTCCTGAGAGTTTGATAAGAAGATCAATACCACTGACGTTTGTTCAGTAAATAAGAAGAACCACCAGCAGACAGTTAGCTTAGCCAAATGTCCAATAACTGGAAGCAGGGGGGGGGGGGGAGCTAACGTTAGCCTGGCTCCGTCCAAAAGTGAAAGAAATCTAACTGTAAAACCGTAACTTGTTGTTTTTAAACTTTTACGGTTTTTGCACATTAAACAAAACGAGATATAATGTGTTTATCAGTGAGCTTCACACGTGCTGGTAGAAGGGTTTTACATAGAGCCAGGCTTTAAACTGAGCTAAGCTAACAAGCTGCTGGCTGACAGGAGAGTGGTATTGATCTTCACATCCGACTCTCTGCAATAAAGTAAATTATTTCCCAAAATGTCAAACTATTATTTTAAGTAGGCCTGCATTTGGTCGACAATATCTCTGTACTCTTTCTGCTAATGCATATAACCTTTCCAGCTAAAGCCAGGTTAAAAAGTCTTTTAAGTTTGCATTTAAACATGTCTCCATGCCCAAATTAAAAGCTTTTTTTTTTGTGCTCTGAAATAAGAGCCCTTTCCAACCAGACTGTTTCTCCTTCCTCTGTGCTGCAGACCACACGTCTCTTTTAAACGTGAGTAGTATTAAATTGTACTTCAAGATAAAGCCCAGAGAGGGGTGCATGCTGATGGTACTGATAGATCTCATTTGTATCTTTTTTTATTTTCCTTTTGAACACGAATGCCAGCAGTGTCCCACGCCAAAACTATTATGTGACTCAGATTGGTATGTGGCAAATCAATCAAGTTTTGCGTCAGTGTTGAATCTATTCAAGCACCTTTGTGTGTGGGAGTGCTGGAGGGGGTTTGGTGATAATTCAGCTATAAATGAATAACAGCAGGAAGAGATGGTGCAGATGATCAGTAATTTCCCTCCTCTGAAGAAAGTGATGATAAGGCTCCTCAGAGTTAAGTAGGTTACCACACAACCCTTAACAGGCAGGATTGCCGGTGTTTTACTGCACACACATTATTACTGGCTGATCACCAACTACCTTTTTTTATCCAGCTGAATTTCCCCATGTGTGTCCAAAGAGAGAGTGATAAAGAGAAAGCCAGCAAGGTGAAAAGGATGCCAGTTGTACATCTGTGAAATCTATAAGAACGTTGTCTGTGAGTTGTTAACAATTCACTGTCAGTAAAATGCATTAGCTCGCAGACAGTATAGGGCACACCCGGAAAAGACCGAAGGTTTCCAGACTCCTTCTCCAAAGTCCACCTCCGCCTACACCTTCAGGGAATAAGCACTTCAGGTAATTTAATAGGCTGGAAAAATGACAACCAGCTCCATTTTCATGTGATTACAGCGGGTTTTAAGAGAAGAACTCGACCTGTGTCAAGTGTTTGCCCTCGAAAATCAAATGTTGCATGTAACTTTGATAATAGACTGAACTGTGTTTTAACTTCCGGAGATATGATCACCACAGTCCAAATTAAGTCAGAGAGCAAGGCTGGAAGTAATAAAAGCTTTAATCTTGCTTAGATCAGGCCGACAAAACCGCTCTCATCTAGATGTGTGGTTCAGAAGATGATTTCTATGACTTGTTACTATTGATTAAAACAATTGGCTTCTCTTCATCTTGCTTTTAATCCGACAAAACAAAATAACTCAATATGCAAGATATGATTTAATCCTTGGATACATATTTCTTCAAACCCTTTGAGGCTGAAATGTGGGTGAAATAAATGACTTTAAGGGATTAAACATCTGATTTTAACCTGAGCAAACATATAAGATGTTGCTTACGCTCCTTCCTCTGCTCTTAAATGAATGATTCAGGTGTCTAACTCCTGAAGTTAAGGGCCTCATTCTCTTGCCATGCAAAGAAAGATATGACTGAGGCTTTAAAGGGACAGTTCACCACAGTATGCCTTCCTGAAGAGAAGAAGATGAGACAACTATTTTCTTCATTGTAAAACCCACTTTCACATGCTGTAAAATGTCTCACGACTGCTGCCAGTTTCATACCAGATGATTCAAAAAGCCGTTACAAACCACACAAAATCAAAATGTGTTGGCAGCAATATCTTCTTGTTTCGGGTCATTTCATTCACTGTCATCCTCCTGTAGTCTCAATGACTCAACACTAAAGTTGGTCAACTTTAACAGGAAATGAGAAACGTCAGTCTCTCATAGACCGACTTCATATGCTGCGCAATGCTGAGCCCTGTGCAAAACATCTTTACCTTTCTCACCCACATTTGTTTCTGTTTGCAGTTTTGCTCGCAGGGTGACAAATTGTACTCAGCAAATATGTCTGAGTAAAAAATAACACACAGCCTCAAAGTGAATTAGAGGAGCATTATGCCATAAAACAATACCCAGAAGTGAGTGATTTCCCAAACTGCAGGGCATGAGCAGCAGGAGCGAGCTGTCTCGTAGACAGGCAGTCTCTGAGTGCCCCAGCAGGGACGGGATGGTATGAATGATGTATGGCTTTACCACTTCCCACGGCGCCCTGCTATATGAGGTGGCTGAGTAACTGAACAGACACAGTGCATGGCGACTCAGATTCTGAAGTGAAAACTGTGACACGCAAATCAGACACACAGAAGCCTAATTTTTATTTTAGAAAACATAAAGGAGAAGTGGTTTTACACACAGCTAGCAGTGTGTGTGTGTGTGTGTGTGTGTGTGTGT
>CALSCE010009465.1:7929490-8148269 GCA_943593645.1 Bovichtus variegatus | reverse complement strand
ATAAGAATAAGAGAAATAAGCTGCATCAGGTGTGTGTGTGTGTGTGCGTGTACATATGGGTGTATGAGTGGCAGCAAACATGCACACACAAAGACACAAATGTCAGTGTCAGCTGTAGAGGGTGTATACCTTTAAACATAAACCACAGAACACATACACACACACACACACACACTTTAAATACACTTATCTCTTACATACAGTCAGTTGATCCAACTCTATTTGACTCAATGACACCATCATGAGATGCTCAGGGCTGTTGATTTTGGGTTTTGTCCTAAATGTTGCATGCTGCTTGGACATTCTGGGTAAGTCTGCAGGGTTACAATCAATCCATCTGTGACTGTCAGCTGTTTATGGGCTTATTTTACTGGCCCTTACGGTCTTGTTTAACCTGTGGTATTTACATTGAGCAGTGCTGCTGTGGTTTTCCTGAGTGATTAGTCCAATTACAAATGCACACAGGCAATAAAGCCACATGCTGAATGCATCTTGAACGCACTAAATAATAACTATTTTTGCAATATAATGCTGATGGCATGTTGGCATTGTCACTCCTGGAGTCAGTTCATTGCTATTGACCAGCGGTGTCACCTAAAGCCACATTAGTTTCCTTACAGCCTTTTAAAAGTTAATATACGAGGGTCGTTAAGGGTTTTCTTTGTAAGGGGAAAGCCCTCGGCAGCTAACAGTTATGTAGAGATCTTACTGTACGGTTTCTACGTTCTCTATGAAGTCTTTGTTTCTGCAGAGTCACCGGGACTTCCAGCTCGAGATTAAGTTTAAAACATGTGAAAAAGCTCTGGGTTTCTTTTAAAAGTCGAAAGTCTTATTTGTTTACCACATCCCCGGTCTGTGAAGGAAGAGCTGCTGTTTGGTGAGAAAAAGAAGCCCTGGGGGCTCAGGAAATATGATGCAGTGCATGAATAACTCATTTTTTTTCTCTCAGTTATTACTTAGTATCCTTAAGGTGTACCTTTTCTGTGCTTGGCTGACATTTATTTTGGCAATAACCTGCAAGGACAAATGAATTATAAACCCACAAGGCATAATTGAACTGATCCAGCATTGGAGGCTCTCCACATTGTTTCCATTTGCTGTGATGTATAGTCAGACCAACAGAGTTTCAGCTTTTACTGCGTTTGATGCAAACAGTTTAGTTTAGTCTGCAGCAGCTGACTGTGTGCTTGTGGTTTTCCATGAAGCAGGGCAGCAGCACACTTTTACTCATCATGCATCTAAAGCTGAAGAGAGGTTCTTGGCTTTAGTTGGCTGATGGGGCAAAATGTGTCCTCAGGTGCACTTTGATATAAAGTCAGCAGAGGAAGCAGGATGAAAGGGACTTTGTATGCGTTGGAGACTGCACACTGTCCTTTCTGCAAGTGTTAAAACCTGTCAGCTTCTATTAAATGTCCTTTCCAGTGAAACCTCCACTAACCGTGGCTGATCGTCCGTCGCTGTCTGGGTATGGATCAGGGCGTAACTTTTGGACTGTTTTCATTCCATTAACATAATGGAGTCTCCTATTGAATATCCACTGAGGGGATAATGTCGCATTTGCCAAGTGTCATTGTGTGCAAAAAGTCCAAGTCCTGTCTTCAGCCCTTTGATTCTTAAAGGACAATTCTATCTTTAACTTGTACTTTCATCTCAGTTTTTGGGTTGCAAGAACAATTAGATGGATTGCCATGAAATTAAGTTTATATATTCATGTTCCCCTCAGGATTGATTTTAATTTATATACATATATTTTTTATATATTTATAAACTGACTTTTGATCTAGTGCCACCATCAGGTCAAAACTAGTTTTTTTTTTTTTAAGGTTTTCTATTTACATTTCAGGATTTTTCATTTTCAAAATGCCATTTCACAGTCAGTTTGTACTTTCAATATCCAGTTTCCTTTTTCTTTTTAACATTCAATTATGGCCTGGTTATTGTTTAAAAACAATAATAATTAATTTTCCATTTTCTCTTTTCATTAAAAAAATGTCCCCGCTAATCCTCGTCTAATGTCAGCATGTCTGCTTTGTTAGTGTTTGCAATCATAGGGCTGTTCAGGTAAACTTATGACCTCTGATTGTTATTGAACATTGTGTTGTTCTGTGTCTTAGGTCCGGGTGAAGAGACAGTTCTTGAGATCACACCCAACATCACAGCAGTCCTGGGAGAGGACGTCTACCTGAGATGTAGATATCTGGGCGAGGGCAAGATCGAGAGCGCCGAGTGGAAACGCAAGATTAACTCCAAAATGAAAACCAAGCGCCTGGCAGGATTTACTGACGGTAAACCGTTTAGCCGCGATAACATTTCAAACCCAGTCTCTCTCACCAATCTCACAGTGAAGATGAAGGTGCTTAGTGTGGAAGTAGAGGGAGAATACATCTGTGAGTTCGAATCAGAGGCAGAGAGTGATTCTGGCAGTGTATTCCTCACTGTAATAGGTAAGCCAAGCCAACAATGTGTGTTATTCTTTAAGTCAATCACCACTGTGAGAAGAAATCAGCCGGGTGAGGTTTCACATGTTTACTTCATTCCTCCACAGCTAGGCCTGATATTCAGATCCTGGTGAATGCGGAGACCATAAACGGCTCTCACTACCAGTCGGTGTCGTGCTCTGCGGTCGGTGGCCGGCCTGCGGCTCAGATCACCTGGTTGGTCGATGGCCGTCCTCCTTCAGATTACCCTTTTACTGTGAACGTGAGTGAAACTGTTCACTCAAACGGAACCTCCACCCTGAACAGCATCCTCCGCTTCCCCACCCGCCTGCAAGACGAGGACAGTGTGACCTGCATGGTCCAACACCCGACCCTCCCAAACCCGAAACTCACCAGAGTTAGGGTGGAAACCTACAGTAAGCTCACACTCACAGCTGAGCGTCGTTTGTGTCGGTGTGCTAGTCCCTCTGTGCTGCCAGGAGGTGACATATTGTATTGCGTCACCAGTCAGAGTTTTTTGTAATCGTGCATCATGACTCAGCATCTCACAACACAATAACTTTTTTACTGCTGATTTTTCTCGCTGGCCGTTCCTTCCCACTCTGCTCCACATACACAGTGACAGACCATAAATCACATTGCACAATGCAATGCATTCATGTGGGAATGCACTCTTTTCACTGGGGTCGAGCATTTGGAACACTATAATGCAGCAACAACCCGGTAACTCATTGATAACAATATCATACCACAGTGCAGCGAGCCATTTGGTGGCTGCATTTCTCCAGTTTAATTGCTTTAATATTTTTTTTTAATCAAATATTACCTAAATGTGAGTAAAACATTTTTGGTTGAATGGTGAAAAACCTTTTTTCAACTTCAACAAAGCACTCTGCATTCTTGCACACCATAAAGTATTAATGATGGGGTCATAGGGTAAAATAATCTTGAATCTTAAGAACTAGAAATTCAGGAGTTTACCTTCATTTAGTTATAATGTTTTCTTTAATGTTTAGACTTTTATCTAAATATGTTTATTAACAATGGATCAAATGACTAATATTGGACAATTGCTAGGTGGCCAGGAACCTCGACTGAATCTTAATGTTGCTCCATATATGCTGAATGCTGAATGCTTAAAAGGTATAGCAATGTTGTATTCACAACTTGTTTCTGAAGCCCCCAAGTGGCTACAAAATAATACAATAATAATAATAAAACTCTGATGTGGCAGATTAGCAACTATTAACATAAATGTAAGTGTTTTCTTTTAGTTTTTTTTTATCTAGCATAATTCATCCCCAGATAGCACTAGCATCTAGAAGTCAAATATGACTCAAAACGGTAAAGCAAAACGTAAGCACATACAACCCAAGCTGGCAAGAAACAGCTGATAGCAAAGCTACAAAAACCCTCAAGTTTGGTTTTGTTGTCATCTCAACTGAACCAGCAAATCACATAAATCATCTCAAATCAGCATTCATCAAGCTCTCATGAATGCTCTTCCTTTTGGACAGTTTCATATTGAGATGCCCCCTGGTGGTGTTAGGCTACATTTTAGCCGCCTAGCATTAGCATGAGCCAGCAAGGGGCGTAGGTTTGATTTGGAAAGTGGTGGGAACATGCATTTTAATTAGGATGAAATATTGCAGAAGGTTCAATCAGTCAATCAGAAAATAATTAATTGTAATGTTAACTAGAGTAACCCTAGGCTGTAGCCACACAGCGATTTGGCCAACAGTTAGAACAAGAACGGTTGTTACCCAAGTCACAAATAACATTAATATCACAAATCAGCCTACAGCACACAACACGCATTTAGTTTGCTAGCTGATTACGTTCTCTGTTAATGTGTAGGATATAGAAACTACCTAACTATTTTTGTTTGTAAGCGCTTTGTTTACATCCAAAATTCACTCCAACAATCACACCGCTGCATGTTAAGGACTAAAGGCAACAAACACCAGTAGAAACTTTTATTTCTCATTCAGTTGGAACATGTGGGTTTTAACCCTTTTGTAGAGCCGATGGAAACTATGTTTCATTTGAAACGCATATGCTATTAATAACAAATAAAGAGTGGTGGGGACAATTTTTGGTAATCAGAAAAGTGGTAAGGACCGTCTCTACCATAAATTCCGCCCATGTGAGCCGGGCCTGCCAGCTCATTTGCCTGTGATTCATTGACACCCTACTGAAGTACTGAAGCTAAGATCATTTTTTAACCACAATGGTTAAATACACACATTACTGTAGGTGTTAACACATTACATCTTGAAAGCCAAAGCACTGACTCACTTTAATCGTACATACCCTTCCCCAACTCATTAGCAATGGCTGGCTATTGTATGACACCACAACATTTATGTATTTGCTAATAGACTCTGATCTCTGCTGATTTCCTATATTAAATCCTGTGGTTCTCTCAGCTTTGGTTAGACAGCAGCTGGACTAGACATCTGCTCTCAGCTGCAGGCCGGCCAACAGATGGGACAGGTGATAAGCTTAAGTCAGCACTCTCCAAAACCCAAGCAGAAGCCCCTTACGGCTCGTGTTTAGCTAACATCCAGCTCATCCGGCCACGGCTTTCTATTCAACAAAAACACCCTGAGCCCTCAACTTGATATCTGACTTTTTAATTTGCTGGAAAAAACATTAGACCCTGTGAAGGAATAACTCTTCTCGTCTTTCTACTTCCTGCTCTTCAGCGAGGCCAAATGTGACCATTAAAGCAGAGATGGTACAACAAGGAGGAAGTGAGTTCTGGGTGGTCTCGTGCATTTCGTCTGGAGGGAGACCTGATGCTGACATTGCCTTGGCTTTGAACACGGACGAAGAGCTGCAGAAAGAGAACAACACAGACTCAGACACACAGACAAGCTCAGTCCTCCTCCCTGCGACTGTGTACGAGGGACGCAATGTCACCTGTGTGTTTGACCACCCCACATTTACACACAAAGTGTCACGAGTCATTGCACTGCCGTCTTTTTGTAAGTATTATCAGTGTTTCACCTTTGGCACAACTTGAGGTAGATGCCTCATGAGGTAGAAGCCACAGAAAAAGATGTGCTTTCTATTCTGCAGATTTTTCAGGCGTTCAGCTATTGGTTTCTGAGCTGGGAAGAAACCGTGGAGACATCCAAGGCACTGAATCTTTAGAGCTGCAGGATGGACAGATTGACACCGTCATCAATCTGCAGGTCACGGGGAATGTGCCACATTATAACGTTACCTGCAAAAAGTAAGAAATATTTTTGGTAATATAAACTTCTGTCCTGTAATTGCATTTTTTCCTTTTGTTTTAGTTGCGTGTGTCCTTTTCTTTTGGAAAAACATAAAGAATAATATGGAGAAACATATTGACAAAAACAGGTGACATCAATACGACATTTTTTCTCGAGTACTTGTAGACTGAAACAACCTTCCTTTAGAGGAAGTGGTAACATGCTCGGTGGCACTAAACCACAAGTGACAGACGGCAGGAACCAGATTTAGACATGTTTCCTGATTGAAATAACAATCACATTGTTATGTTTGTAAAACATTATTACTCAAGCTTTGTATTCTCGCTTGTGTGGCCCCTTAGAGATGGTGGGCCCTTGCCTGAGGGTGTGGAGCTGGTTGGCAGCAACCTCACAGTTCATGGTCCTGTGGGTCATCAGCATGCCGGCCTGTATGAATTCTTCTTCTCCTATCACCACCGTAACGCAACGCTCACGTTTAATGTCACAGTCATACAGCCTGGTGGGTGAAACTCTTTGCATATATTTCTTTCATGACTACATTTAGAATGTTCTGCATGGACTATGAAATATTGATGTGGAACTTTCTCTCCTCAGTTCCTCCCACAATACACGTTGACTTTCAGACTAAAGATGGACACAGGGTGATTGAGTGCTCAGCAGCTGATGCTGTTCCCGCGGCCAACATGTCCTGGCATCTACCAGAGGGTGTGTCTGGAGTCTCTTGGTTCAATTTCACTTCTCATAATGGAAGCCACTCCATCGAGGGAGTTTTACTCCTCCCTGCTTGCTCGCCTTGGGAGCTCACTGCAGAGTGCGTGATAAATCACCCTGCGTTTGAGAAGCCAGAGAACAGAAGCATAACCCTCCCTCTTTGCGGTATGTTCGACAAATCTTGCGATGGATCGTTTTTGTCTGAGTACTGGACACATTTGGCCGTATAAGCACCATAGATTTATTTAATTTTTTTAATTCTCCAAAGAAACCCTCACTTTCCTGTAGTTTAACTTCTCCTTCCCACACAGCGCGCCCCAACATCACCATCAACTCCAGCACTGAGTGGAAAGACGGTGACGAGTTCACAAAGGTGGATTGCTCTGTGGACAGCGTTGCCCCTGCAGCAACCATCACCTGGCATGATGGAAACGGTGACAACAGCATCAGTTATCTGTCTGAGACTGAAGTCCAGGCTGATGGTTTGCTATCGGCCCGGAGCTCTGCGCACTTCTTGTCTTCTTTGTATTCTGGTCAGAATTTGACGTGCACGGTGGAGCATCCGAGCCTGGAGGCACCAGAAAAAAGAACAATACACATTCTTGTGCAGAGTACGTTATTTCTTTCTTTGAGATATTTCTCCCTCTGAATCACACAGCTGCTCATCCCATTCCTGTCACCCCCTTGTTTTCTTTTTCAGAAGCCCCTCTGATGAGTGTGTCTGTGGTGAGACAGCAGGACTCTCCCCTCTGGCTGGCAGTGTGTGACTGCAGAGGGGAGTGTGTCGGGACCAACCTCGCCTGGGTCCTTCCCGAAAATGCCAAAGGCCAAACATCCCTGCATTTAAAGAATGAAGGGCGTGTCCAGAAAGCCAGGCTGACTTATCTGTTCCCTCTGGCCCTTCATGAGGGGCAGGACTTGACCTGTGCGTATCATTTTGAACACGGGGCCACAGAGAAAAAGACCATTCACATCCCCAGATACCGTGAGTTTAACACAAACAATGCTGATATGAACCTGCACACTTCAGTTACTCCTAATGCAGTAACTCACATAAATGCATTTGGCGATCCAAAGATGCATAGTTCATCTTCAAGGTTTAACTGACTTCTCTGCAGATATCTCCTCCGTGAGAGTCTTAAACCACACGACTCCTCTGCAAAGCCGCTACGGTGGTGAACCAATCACACACAGACTTGCTCTCCAGGAAGATCATCACAACCAGAGAGTACTGCTCCGAGTTGAAGGCAATGTACCAGAGTACAACCTCAACTGTAAAAGGTGGTGTATCCTCTATTATCTACCACCAAATCATTAGGAGGAAGCACCTGTAGGCAGTGTGCTGCACAAAATGCAATGTTCCCTCTATTTATATGAGCTTATACACTCCGAGAGTTTCGAAACATCAGCCTGAATCCCCCGGGTGGATATGATCCGGCATAATTTTTTATTGTCAACAAATCGCATGAAAAGACCATAACCAACAATGAATTGATCATCAGTGTAGCCAAAGCCTGATGCAGCTTATTTCTCTTATTTTATCTCTCTCCTTTTGTTGTCCAAAAACTATTAACACTGTGGGCAGTACACACAGACACAGACAGACAGACAGACAGACAGACAGACACACACACACACACACACACCCTGCAGCTGTAAATACTCACTAGAGCACCAAATGTTTATTCATCTGTGGCAGAAAAAAAAAAAGCAACTAATGCAATACTCCTGTTGTGTATTTGAGCAACATTTGCAGAAAAAAAAAAAAGATACAAGGATTTAGGAAATTATTGAGCCTTTTTCAAAAAAAAACTCTTTTTAAAATTGGTGGTCCAAGTTTTTCAAATGTATGTATTTAGTGGGCACAGATGGGGTGAAGACAGAGTAGGGAAGTCAGACACTTTGAGAGATGGACTAACACATTGTTGGCTTTGGTCTTTTCAAGTGATTTGTTCACAATAAGACATAACCCTTTTTTTTTTTTTTTTTTTAAGACAAATTCAGTTAAAAGTCACTTGTGTTTCAGGAGTGATGGCTCGTTAGTCCAAATGGACGGGGTTGCAATGGTCCTCCAATCAGAGCTCACTGAGCAGGATGAAGGCCTTTACAGCTGCCAGGCGTCCTTCTATCACCACACAGCCACAGTCAACATTCAAGTGGAGGTCACGAGCGAAAATAAATGGTTTGGTGAGTACTAAACATGCTGCATCTTCCATCAACAATCAGTGACATGTTACTTTAATACATTCTGATCATATGCACATGCTCTGGTGTGTTTTTGAGTATCAATACGAGGTTTGCTGAAACTTTGGTTTGTGGCTTACACCACTGTGTATGTATGTGTTTCAGCCCTTGCGGCCGTGATCTGCATGTCTTCGGCCTCGGCCATCATCCTGGTCCTCGTCGTCACTCTCTGGGTGTGCTGGTGAGTTAAATGCCTCCACAGGTGACAGGTTAGAGCTCGACAGGTGAGGTGATGTGTTGACAGGCAAATGAGGGCAACACTGCCGATGGCACACGATACGAGACAAACAGGATGCGCGGATCGTTAACACAACTCACCGAAACCCCAGTATCAGGCTGTTATTCACAAACAGGAAGCAATGTGGCTGAAGCAGAAAGGTGCTTGCCACCACAGCCCTGCTTGCAGACAGGTAGGAAATGTGACCTCCGTCTATGAGAAGAATAGTTATTATCCAGTTTCCTGCTCTGGCTTTTAGCAGTGTTACTACTGGCACTTTCTGCAGTAGACTGCAGTTTGTTGGCCCATTATCACCAAATGCCATATTGCAGAAGCGAAGATAAAAGGTTCAAAAAAAAAGTCCACATCTTCGGAAGTTATTAGTATAATGAAATTCAAGCTGCCATTCATCAATGAAAAAAATCCACAAATCAATCTCTAATCTTATTGCTGTTGGAAAAATACAGTGAATCAGTCGACTTTTACGACTGATGTGGGATATCTGTCACAAACTGTTTATGGTTACTGCCTGTAGAAGTTTCCACATTTTCACATTCACTGCTAAATCTAACTTCTCCCAAGCATGTTTGTCAGGATCAGATCAGGCCTTGGTGTGAATGAAGCTGCACTGTGCAGCACAACAGCGGTTCAGAAGCTATTTCAATAGGCCCGGCACTCTGGTCAGAACATTTGGTCAAGGTGCCATTGGTTGACAGATCCTCGGCCCCATTATCCCCTGCTCCAGTGGGAGGTTCCCATCAGGCTAATTTGGGAAGGTCAGTAACACACTGACAATAAGCGTGCACAAGAAAACATGACTCCCCGGGAGAAAAGCTATTTTGGGAGCAACGTTAACCCCCCTCACCCTCCCCTCCAGTACTGGGGACACTTTTCGACACCAGCAGGTCTTCATTGGGTTGTCACTGAGGAGGTCATAAACGTACAAAGTGAGCTGCAGCTTCTGACATCAGAGAGCAATGATGAGGACTCGGGTCACGACTTCCTGTCCGTCTCCATTGATATTCCTGGAGCATAACGCATTCACACCTGCAACTTGCCCGTTTGAACTGAACTCAGTGTGTCAGATTAAGTCACAGTGCCATCTAGTGGTGGTGTTCAGCCCTACAAGTTCCTCAAAAAATGAATAATTCACAACAGGATTATTCACGATTCATTCAATCTTTTTTTGTTTTACAGCAAAGGAAAGAGCAAGACAACATATAAGGTATGAATAAATTCAGTTAATATGCAAGGTTTTTCATTCTGGTTTTGCTCCCTTATTTTGCATAAATCAACAGTCTCAACCGGTTTCCTTCTTTTCTTTGTTCTTGCTGTTGGACACTCGCTCTAAATAATTCAGAAGCAGGAGTCTCTCTCGGCCTTGACCTCTCTGATGCAAGAGCCCGGCTCTCCTGAGGTGAAGAAGCCAGCAGTGACAGAAAACAGTAAAGAATACGCTCAGCTGATCAGTTACTCCATAGTCATTGATGTCAAGACTACAGTGTGAAGATAAAAACATTTTTATAAAAAAAAACCTTTGGATTACACATTTTGCTTTACATTGTGCGCAAACTATGTGAAGGCTTACTGGAACTGCAGCATTGTTTATGATTTAAGTGTATTTTTAAGTATTTACACTTTTATTACACTTGTATTTTAAGAGTTCAGCATTAGAAGTCAAATGTTTTTTTATATACTGAAATATGAGTTATTCTTAAGGTTTTTCATTTTGACTGATTGGCATTAATAACTTAAATGCATTCATTTTGCACTTTTTCATCTTACTTGAATTTTGTACGTTTAAAAAACAATTATGCAAATTGTATATTCCGAGTATTTGTCAATAAAATCACGCAAATATAAACTTTTGTTTTAATTTGCTACCATGACTGAACTACGACAAACATATCCAGATATAGAAGAGATGACTTTGACTTTAGCTTCACTCCATCTGCCCTCGTGGTATATTTGGTCGACTAAATCAGTGAGGACCATCTGCTGTAACGACGGAGTGACTATAAATAAATTCTCATTCAGTACATTATCCAGATGCTCCTCATCTTCAGCTCCTCCGCCCACATTAGGTTGGTGTTGTTACACCCTCTTGTGGCAAATGATTACACGCACACAACTGAGTGAGCCAGGTTTTAGTCACAACCACAAAAGAAACATCAGTTTCTTTTTTTAAGTTTTCAATAAGAATCCCTCAAAGATCTATTTGCTGGTAATAGTTTCTTGAAGTAATCAAAATAAAACGGTAATTGTATAGGTTTAGTATCGCACAACCGCTGTACTTTACTACAAAAAATAAATCAATACAACCAGTGCTTCTTGGTATCATACAGTCACAAGACAGATTCATTTATAACATGTGTATTTTGTTTTTTACTTTTTCCAGAATTGTCAGTAATTTTCAACAGGAAAATCTTAACATTTACTTAACTTTTCTTATAAAATCTACTAAATTAATGGATTTTTAGTATGATGTGCCATCCAAACATGTATGAGGGTTTTCATTCCAACTAAAAACCACTTGGTTGTTTCACTGATCAGAAACCAGAGACAATGGGAGGAAACCTGCATGCATTTGGATATTGGTGGCAAATTATTACAGAGACCTGTATGACATGAAAAGTCATGTACAAATAATGCAGATAATTCAATAGTTGAAATCTGTGAATAATGGTGGCTTCAAAATGTAGCAATCAAAAACGTTACATTTGTACAAATGTACAACTACTGCTTTGAGAAACAGTAGACCCGAGCTGCACATACACAAACGTACTGCTTCAAAAAAAGAAGAAAAAGAAGTGAAATGTCACAAACGCAGACGATGTTTGAATAACGTCCTCTCACATAAATTCATCTTTTCTTGTAGACGCAGGGCCTCAACTGCAGTCCAAACGTCTTCATATTTTCTGGAGCATCTCCAGTCTTCAGTAATTCAAAGGAGCAGAAATGAGTGTTTTCAGAGTCCTAAAGAAAAAAAAGAAACAAAACACAGATCACTTTACATACAGTCAGTCGCTGGGTAGATGTGTTATGTACGGGCTAACTTGAGTAACAGCTACCGGCCATCATGTGGGTAAACGCTTATTTAGATTGAGCTGTTTTAACGATGTTTATCTACCTTTGATACATTTAACCAAGTCTCTCTGTTACTAACGAGTGTACTGAATATTGTTTTCTACCTGCGGTTTCCTGCCCACACCACCACAGCCTCACGCTATGAATTCTGAAAGGTTCAGCTTCCAGGTACTAACTCCCTCTTTGAGCAAATGTTCTTCTTAAAAATGAAAAAGTAAATCCTGATACTTATAGTGTTTTTTTGAATGTTTAATTAAAACTGTACAGCTGTAAACAAAAGATGTCAAATATAGACGTCTACATGCATTTGCTTAATCTTATTCAGGGTTCTCAAAAAAGGAGAATGAGCTACAACCGTTTGATTTTAAAACGTCTGGGACATTGCATGCGCTAACTTGGTGGATATTTAATCGTATTAGTGAAAGTAGACAAATATGAAAGTGTTTCTGTGCCCTGTCATCTTGTTTGTTGCCTCACCTTGGACACCATCTTGAATCCCAGGCTTGCCAGTGCAGTGACGAAGTTCCGCACGTTCTCGAACCTGCTCGCCACTTCTGCTATTTTAAGGACACCCCTACAATAATTGTGCAAAACAGTTAAACAGACATATAACATACATACATCTGCCATGCCTGTACTGAATAGATATCACATATTTTACCCCTTCTTTAACACACGATTGGCCTCTGCTAGAAAATCTGCCAGGTTGGTTCCCATGAGAGAAAGGCAGAACACGGCGATGTCCACAGAGCCGTCACGAAGCGGGACCTGCACGGAGAGAATGTGTGTGTTTTACTTTGCAACAATCGCACCGATTTGTAAGTGAAGTAGCGTGCAGAAAAAACGACACACTCACATTGGCCATGTCACAGACTGTGACAAGCTCACATGCAGCTGCCAAGTCGAAGCTGTGCACTTTGTTCTTCACGCTGCGCGCTATTTTACAGTCCCCACAGCCGAAGTCTGCCACCACCAGAGAGGGAGGCCTGAAATAAATGTATTGGCGAGTTTACAATCATAGGATATTAAACTGAGAGGAAGTTAAGATCAACACAGAACCAATTCAGATATAAAAAAGGTTATAGGACCACAAACTGACATTAACAATGCAGCCTTTTTACAGCATCAATTCAACACCCAGAGTGTAGCATTACCTCCTCTTTAATGACGGAAAAAAGTATTCCGCAGAGTCTTATTATCTACCGTGCGCAGCAGATAATGGAAGTTTTGGACCCCCAAGAAGAAATGTGAAGGCTATTTTATTCTTCTTACTATATTGGGCCGTCGAGATGGTCCTGTTAAAAGGCTGACACTAGAGAAGTGTGTCTGTAACAATGCATTTAATGTTAATGTATTGATCAATGCAAGGATCTAAATTCAGCAAACCTGGTGAATCAAATGAATCTGCAAGCTTTCTGTTCAACATGTGTTGAATGGCACGCATGTTGAGCTGAAATGACACCGAATCTCCCGTCTTTGTAAAGTTTTTTTTTCTGGGATACTGCAGCTGCAGCTTAGAAAACACTCGCATTGAGGAAATGAATGAAGAATTGAAAATCACTTTCCAGTCATGACTTATTTTTGCTGTGATGAAAATGTATATGACTCCATCCTCACACATTGAACCTAACTGGGAATGTTGTGACTTATAATATTCCTTGTAGTTCCTTGTGTGTTTGGTTGTCCATCAAACCTCAATGGAGGTGAAGAAAGCAACAGATTTTTTTCCCCCCCAAACGGCTGAACCATGATGTAAAATCACCATCGGAAATATGCGTTGACCCTTTGCAAGATGTGGAACAAAATCTAAGCTCATCGGTCCACTATCTTTTGCATTCGGTTCTTAAAAAGGTCAAGAATGAACTTCCATGTCCAAATTACAAAAGGCTGTTGGCTTTTATGAACTGAAATCAAGAATCGACAAAATTCTAAATGTTAAATTACATGCATTATGCAACATTGTGCTAAAAGCTCACTTTTGTCGAATGTAAGAGATGATCGCGTCCACTGGGTTGGCGGGCCATCTCTGAACCTGCGCCGTGTATCCTCTGTGGTAGATCCCGAAAGCCTGTGGGTCCTGTTTGAACATACGCTTCGCCTCTCCGCTGGACGTGCTGTACAACAATTCATTAATGTAGCGGAAACGAGCCGACTCCAGTTGCTGCTCCATGCGGGACCTGAGGGAGGCAGAGCGGTCCTGTTTCACCTCTTCTTCTGGTACCGCCTGCTCCTCTTTCACCTCTGCGGGACTCTCCTGTTGGACCGGTTCCTGGCTGTGGAGCATTTTCCGTAGCTTCTCTCTTTTCAGAATCTCTTCTCTGCTCAGCTCAGGTTTCAGTCTTTTCACCGGTGACGGGCGCCGATCATCTGGGATCACCATTTCAGGTTCATCTGCTTTCTGTTTTGATCCACCAGCGGAAGATTCAGTTGCACCTTTTCCAACTTTGCCACCAATTCGCTGCTTTTCTTCTCCAAGTCCTGTACCAGATATGACAGCATCCTCTTCAGTCTTTTTTCTTTTCTGAGGTTTACGTTGCTTTTGCTTTTCCTTGGCTGGGGTTTGACTGTTGTTGCTATTTGAATCTATTTTGACTTTGGGCTTGTGTTGCTCTGCAGATTCTGCCTTATTGACTTCCTCCTCAGGCTTATTCTGGCCAAATTTATTTTTAGATTTCCTCTTGTTCTTCATTTTGTTTTTCCACTGTTGTCTGTTCAGTCTCTCTGTGTTCTCTGGTTTGTTTATATTCACTGTTGCAGATTTGGTCAATTCTTTATCCGTTGTCTCGCCCACAGATGGGGTTTTAACCTTTGGGGTCCCTAAGGAAGAAAAAAAAACATTTTCATAGAATACCTCATAGATACATTGTGTTAATGTCAACCTTGTTCTGTTTCTGAATCCATTACATACTTATCAAAACTCTAAAATGTAAATTAAATGATAAATGTAAGCCTTTCACAAGTTATTTACTCACCAAATTTGTTGTCTTTTTTCCTCTTTTTCGTTACAAGTTTCTCCTCAGTAACAGTTGGATCTACATCTCCATTCTCTTGCGGCTCTCCGGTTGTCTCTGCTTGCTTTCGCCTTTTCCTTCTTTTCTTCTTTCTCTTACTGTGTGACGGGACCACTTCTGCCTCACTGTCACTGTTCTGCTGATGGTCTTCGTTCTTCCACTCTGGCACTGACCCGAGTGTCTGCAGGGTCCGCAGCAGGCTCTTCTTTCCAACCAGCTTGGACTGATGAGGGGATAAATTCAGATAACATAACAATTAGACCTTTAACTGAAATGTGCAGCGACATGTAGAAGACTGTCCAATATTGAGGCCGTTTTTTAATGAGTTCTTGTGCTACAAATTGCATTTTTTTAATGAGGCTTTTTTCAATGTCTTTTTAAAAAAAAAACATTTTTTAAAAGGAAGAGGGAAGAATAACGTTTTACTTTAATGTAACATGTGCTGGATTTGTTGCGAAAAGCAGTAACATATATATACATTTGTTATCATGTGTGTATGTGTATATGTCCACACTTGTACTGTATGCTTTTTTTTTGTTAATTTATCTATTATTTTCCACAGCATATGAAATGTTTCCCTGTTCCGACACAAAAACAAAACAAACTATAGAAAATACGCAGTTAAATTGAATATCATCTGTCCTCCATAATGGATGTATCATCTTCTGCTTTGTATGTTGGACTTACACAACTCAGGATAATATAGTTTTTTTATTTTTTATTATAGATGGTATGGAAATACTGGCTATCCCTAATTGTAATACAACTTGCTAGCAGCAGGTAACTGAGCTGCATTTACATTTACCTTGACATTTGTGCTGCTGTTCTGGGTGTTTTTGAGGACAGTTCTGCTCAGGACTTGAGCGTCTTGTTCGTCACTCCAGTCTTCATCCTCATTAAACATGTTCCCGGAGGACTGGAAGAAACACACACAAATGTAAAATACAGCTGGAGAGGAGAAAAACTCTGCCAGTGTCGCTTCTTCTCTATCGACGCGCTAACTCTGCTAATTCAGTCACTCACCAGTGTCTCTGAGGCAGAAAGACGAGTTATTTTTCTTGTCAATGGGCTTGTTTCGTTGATGACGTGATTTGTATAAAAATGTTTTATTTTATAAACATGTAACTACATTTAGTAGCTGGAGAAATGTCTCGTCAAAAGCAAAAGCCACGTTGGTTTGTCTCATGTGCGTGAAGGAAGCAAAACAGAACTACAGGCGCATGTGGATGACGCAAACACACCGGATGAGATTTATGGGACATGAAGTTTTCTTTTTCTTTTTCTAAACGAAAGCCGAATATCCGATATTGTATAGTATTCCGTGATAGCGTGTGTGTGTTTGTTAGTGCAAACCTAAATACATTAAAAACTAACTAAACACAACTAAACACATTAAAAAAAACAGTGGTATATTGTAATAATTTTTCAAAACCACTATAAATACTATATGTTTCGAAACATACTTAGATATTTTACTGCAAAATGGGTCTGCTTTAAAAACATAAATATCAAAACATAAATTACAATGGAATATTATGTAAAATACATCTGTTTCAAAATAAAAACAGCTGTTAAGTGTTGAAAAGAGGAGTGCAAAATATGAAAGCACTTCAGAATGTGCAATTTTTAAAATCTTTTATCTAACATTTTGCCAGATTATAAACCTTAGTATTGAAGAAACACTATTTTAATATTATTTTATTTTGCTTTTTACAATTTGAAATAATAGGCATATCACATCATAGGACATAAAACAATAATACAATAAAAATTGTGTGGTCTTTTGGGGTGGATTTTCCCTTAAGGACATCCACATAACCAGTTGTATAAAGTAACTAAGTACATTTACTGTACTTAAGTACAATTATAAGGTAGACTACTTGGACTTTACTTGAGTATTTCCATTTTATGCTACTTATACTTCTACTCCACAATAATTCAGAGGAAAATATTGTGCATTTTACTTCACTACATTTACCTTTAGTTACTACTACTACCTATTAATAATACAACATATGCTATGGATACAGATAACATTTTATTGATCACCAGGGGGACATTAACAAGCTACCCTGCAGTATTTAAAGTAGAAAATAAGCCACACCTTTACCAGCTGCAGCAGTGAAGTAATGTAGGCAATATTAATGCATCAATAATGTAATACACATTTTTTGAATCCAGAACTTTTACTTGTAACAGAGTATTTATACACTGTGGTATTGATAAGTAAAATAATTGTAACCTGTGATTTGTTGATGCTTCGTAAAAGCCTTAAAAAACTGTGCCCTAAGGCAGTGAATATGTGTAGTTCTGCAGTCCTCCCCGCCGCCTGTAGAGGGCGGGGCGCTCGCTTCCTCCATTCAACGTTACCACGTACTTACGGCGGCGGGGAGGGTGTGGACGTCCCGCAGCATTCAATCTACTGGAGACAACATAACGCTGCTAATAACTACTAACCGCATTACACCGCAACAGGCGAATACACCCGGTAAGTTTGTAGTATTGGAAGCATATTTAATTTCGTCTTGCACTGTTTGAACAACCGACTCATATCGTTTAGTGTTTATCTCAGTCAAATCAGCGTGAAATGAGAGAAACGGAGACAGTCGGCGGCGTCAGGATAGTTTGTTAGCTTGTTAGCCTGTGTCTCATTTTGTCAACCAGAGGAGGCTATAGCTAATGTGTGGAGCTGATGCAGTCACTTTAAGTTTGATCGAGTGGCATGAAAGCACTCGGTGTTACCGACGGGAGCTGAAGGGATACCCAGCTCACTTTAATGAGCTTTTCCTCTGCGTTAGCTCGATAGCAGTGCAGCTAGTCAGACTGATGGGCTGTTAACGGTGAACCCACCAGAGTGTTGCTATGTTTATGTTAATCTAAATGAACACATCCTACTAAATCACACATTCAACCTCCGAGGATTAAAGGCATTTTAAATGTGCACTGCAATATAGTTGTGTTCTCATCAACCATACCTTTTTTTTATGTTTGAGTTTGAAATGTTTTTCTTCCTTCATAGTGTTTGTGGATGGAAGATAAACATTGTGATCCCAGTTCTCTGCTAGTGTCATGCAACCTTTATGAACCCTGTCACAATCTGTTGCCTTATTACAAGTAATGTCTTGTAATAAGGCTTTGTTTTTCATTTAGACAACGAATCATTTTTCATCATAGTTCAGGCTGTGTGGCATATGAGGAAGTATGTCATTCACACTCTCCCTGCATCCATTGTGTTTATTAAAAACGCCATAATAATCTGAGAAAGAAAAATCTGACCTCTTCATATTGCTTGTTTTGTTCTACCAATAGTCCAAAACCAAACTATTTTCATTTAGTATCACATAAGACAGAAAAGCAGTACATCCTCTAAATTGAAAAGAGCTGGAACCAGGTAATGTTTGACATTTTCGTTTGATAAATTATGTGATTATCCAAACAGTTGTAGATAGATTTTTCGGTCAATCAACTTATTGATTAATCAAATAATCATGTCAGCACTAATTCAAAGTACAGAAACTAGCATGACACTGGATAAAGATATTGCATACATATTTATCCACCATGGTGTACAGGGTGCTAGTCACACTCACAACCAAGTGTGGTGAGTCACAATGCTGTACCCTGCACACCCAGCCAGTATTATGTGCGGATATGATTACTCAACACTATGTTTCTTTGTTGCTGGCTTTCTTCTTTTTAGGTTACTACAACAAGATCATATGAGAGACGTTTATTGTCTGGAATCAAACTGATTGAAAACGGTTTTACCAGAGCAACTTCCTTGTTTGTGTCCCCTTTTTTCCCCAATGGTTGCTGGAGTGCTATTGAGCTTCTGTGACTGTGTCCCTCATTATCCTAGATGATGGACTGATGCTGGCCAGGACCCTGCTGAACACCTCGGGTCGCCTCGCTCATCTTTTTCCAGATCAGTTCTTCACCTACTCCCACGGGAGCACCTTAAGACAGGGAGAATACACTAGCCAAAATGGATGATATCTTCACGCAGTGCCGGGAAGGCAATGCAGTGGCAGTTCGCTTATGGTTGGACAATACAGAGAATGACCTCAATCAAGGGTGAGCCAAAGTCTATTTATCAGTGTATTTTTCTTGTCAGTAGGATGTTAATGGTATCCACAATTCACTTCCATTCATTGCTAATCAAATATGGAATAAGATGAACTCAAAATCAAAATGGTATACGCCCCTAAGCATGACTGGTAGCTCCTGTTGTCATTAAGCATCTGTTTTAACTTGCCTTGATAAAGGTGTAAAAATAATCACTTTTTGATGCCATTATTTAATAATGATATCACACTTACCATAGCCTAAAAAGCTTTTTTTCTTTTTAAACTAAATATCTATACAGGCTGAAGAATCCTCAAAAAGTTGATGCACAGCCGAATAGACAATAGCTTAATGTTTTGAGATTATGTATCTTCATATTTCAACTAATTACTTTTGCACAGTTGTACTTAATCTGCATGAAACTTGCCACCACATTAATTTGTGACATGAATCAGAATCTCAATGAAATATTAGTTACACTATAGTGTCATTGCTTACTTTGAATGTTGCATTCTCAAACCCAATGTCTGGTGCAGGCTGAACGCCCGCCTTTTCTGTCCCTAGCGAGATCATGGCCTATGGTTGAACCCATTTCCTTGTGGGCAGATGTTTATGTCGTGATGTTGGACAGGAAACCCGCTGAGATGGTAGAGTTAGTCACGCTTTCAGTTACTGCATTTGAATTTAGAAGCACAAAAAGGCAAATGAAAAAAGGCTATCATAACTTCACAGAATACTGCAGGTTTCTGTAAGATTTGACATGTTTATTATACAAAATATCTGTTTGATAGTTATGGATCATCAGTCAGTCCTGAGCTGCTTCTGTATCCTCAGCTGAATCTGTAAAGAAAAACTTGGCAGAGTTTGCCAGTCAAGTAGTGGTGGCCACCCGGGAAGCTTTGCTTTTGGACTCCTCTGTCGTCTGTATTTGTTTTCAGAGCATGCAAAGAGAGAAATTAGTTAATCCATTTAATTATGATGACTGTGTACCTTTTGAACTGCTCTCTTTTTCTCTTATTTTATCGTGATGAATACGCGTTCTTCATACAATGAGTTAAAATGAATCCTAAAATTAGATTTTTCAAGATATATTGAATCGTAACCCATGTATCATGATACTTATCGTGTCGCCAGATTCTTGCCAATACACAGCCCTAGTTGGATTCTATTTTTACATTAACAATGATTTGTTTGCAAAAGAAGGAGACTGTTGTCAAAATTCAGAAGTTTAAAAAAAAAAAAAAAAAAAAACAGTAGCTGCCTTTTACATTTTTTTAAAAAAAATTTATTATTTGATTACTGTTGCCCAGTTAGTAATGCACCAATCCTCTAGTTTAAGTTTTGTTTGAGAGGTTTGACTGATGAAATCCAGATGTGAACTAGTAGTGTAACGTAGTAATGATGTGATAATAATAAGAAAAGATGGGGCTGTTTTGTTGCCTTCTGAGGCACCCGGATGTCTCTAGCTCCATTTTAATCTTGACAGGAAGTAATAAATTGTTGTCATTTGGTTAGTGTTCTGTTTTTCTTGTTTAAGGCATTTTTGCTGTAAAAACAAACCAAGGATTCATACCTTTTTTTTATATCTAAATTAATTTAGTATAATAATATGCAAGTCGTCAGCAATCGCTAGATGGCAGACTTTTTTTCGGAGCCTATTTTTCCTTTTGAACTAAACCATTTGTACAGAAATTAAGAGAGATTTGTTCTCCCTTTTTAATGTCTGCATTGACTTTGTGTTTGATTACATTTTCCTATTGTTTAGACGGTGTGATTGCATCAAGTCAGTGTGGATCCATGCAGAGCCTATATGTGACTTGTCCATTAGCTGATTGCATGTCACGTTACCTTTTCCGGTTAATCTATCTCCCCCGGTGGGTGAAACGCATCTATTCTTGCCTTTTCATTTCCCTACAGAACTTTCTTCTTACTTCTTATATTTCAATAAACCGACTACATCTCAGCCTTTCAGATCCTCACTGTAATGTTTGTCGTGCTCCTCGATGATGGTGTGTTTACACTGATGTAACTCCCGACAGAGAGTAGTAGTGGAATGCTGAATCTCCTTACAAGGAGTAACACACAGGCCTCGAGGGAAGCATCTACCACCTACCAAAACTGAGAGAGAGGGGGAGGAGATTATTGTAGTGGGGCAGGACTCGAAGAGTTATGTGTGACGAGACAGAGGATCTTTGTGTGTGTGTGTGTGGGGGGGTAGATAGTGAATTTTTCAAAAGGGAAATGCACAGTATGCCAAAGCAGAGAACATCACTTTCCCCTCCTTCTCCACTTAAGTGTTTCTGGTATTTATCTCCCAGTGGTATTAGATAGCTTCGCTCATTTCCCCTCAACATTTCCTCCCAAGTTTACAAGAGTTAATTGCAAAGTTTAAAAGAAATTCCCCTAAATGTTTATAACATAGTCATCCTCTCCTCTGGTCTTCTCCGAATACGTTTTACACCGCCCCTTTGCGTAATGTTAATACGAGATATAGTTTTGTTTTGAAAATGAGCTGTGGTTTGTAATTTAAGTTATATGTAGAGCTGAATTATTTATTCAGTAAATTGATTAGTCTAAAGCTGCAACTGACCAATAATCATTTTGTCTATAAAATGTCAGATACTAGTGAAACATGTCCATTATACTGTCCCAGAGTCACGTAGAGCCAAAACCCAAGATATCCCGTTTACTGTCGCATGTCACAAAGAAAAGCAACAAATCCAGACATTTAAAGTTTAGATTTAGAGAATTTTTGATCGTAAAAAAGGAAGGTTTTAAAGGTTTCTGAAAATTAATCGGCAACTATTTTCCCAATTGTTCAGTAGTTTAAGTTGTGTGTTCCAGCCTCTCCGATGTGCAGACATCTAGCGCAAAATAAACTTGTTCTTGGGCTTCAGGACATGTTGATGCACAACGTTTTATAGAACTAATGATTCATTGAAAAAGTAGTTGTCATGTTAATCGATATTGAAAATGATTGGCTGTTGCAGCCCTATTTGTATAAAAGCAGTGTTTATTACTAATCTAAGGTTTACGAGGCCCGGTGCCCGACCTCCATTCCTCAGTGCCCCATTTGTGTTGTGTTTGGTCTCTGAGGTCAAAGCTCTTAGGATTTCTTTGGCCTACGAGTGTGTAATTGTGGCTTTGATGGTTATCTGTATTTAGCCTTCTGTGTAAATGCACATCCAAAATAAGCCCTGCACATGTGTGAATAACAGTTTGAGCAGAATACTTTCCTTTGCACTCGTGAATTTTATGGACCGTAGGACTGCACTTGTTTTTATGGAGTTTATCATGTTGTTAAGTTTGAGGCTCCTTGTTTGGGAAGGAGGTAGATTTACAGTGCGAATACTGATTTTATATATAACCTCTTAGGTGGGAGCAGCAGTATGAGCCTGTCGCCCTGCAGTGGGTACTATTGCAAGCAGGCCGGGGTCAAGAGAGGCTTGTTGGAGCAGGTAGTAATGGTTTCAGAAGAACCAGCATGGCAGTTTTTGTGAACGCAGAGTATCGGGTATGCTCTCGCTCTTTGCTAATCTCAATCACTTATTTCTACAGTCCTGATAAAAGAATTGACTTTAACAATGCTCTTTTGTTTAATTTGGGACCAGTCCCTCTCCCTGTTCCTATAATAATGAGTTTTGGGGACATCTCTAGTCTGCAAAAAAGGGGCTACATTATCAGACTTAATTATCAACTGAAATGATCAGAACAATAATGATAGTTTTCTGAATCTGAAGATAATGTATTGGCCACACATTAATATGTGTAGGGATGTCCTGATCAGATTTGTTTGGCCCTATGCCGATCTGCCTTTTCATATTGGGTAAGTGCGGATATCAAGTCTGATTCGATTATTTACTTAAATAATGATTTTTAAATACTGTATCTGACGCATTGAAATAACAGCTGTAGCCTACTTAATCCGATATATCTTACTTTTCACGAGCTACTCCATACAAATACCAGGGTCTTCCCTTACAAATGATACTCGTCTAAGGTAAAGGAGAGCAGCGACGCAACACTAGCAGGCTGTGGTAGACAAAACATGGTAAAGTAAGTTAATCTTCTGCAGTGTTTTTATATAGATCCTAAAAATGTTTCATTGACTTTTCATGAGATGACAGAATACATTATAGAAACCCTAGACATATTTGTTCGATGTTTGTGTGATTGTTTGTTTCCCCTCCTCTCTCTGAGTCTTGTGATAGACGTGGTGGGGATGTCGGGCGCAGACAGAGGCTCTTCCTCTGGCTTTTCCGTCCGCCAAACTGAGCACTGTTGGCAGGTGGAAGTGCCTGAAATAAATGACCACAGCCAGTTTGGAGGGGGTGAGCAGGAGAAAGCCCTGGCACTCAAGTGCCTTTGGGTTGTGGGGATGAAGCTAGCTTAAAGGGAAAATCTATCCTATAAAAAGAGCCCCGCGAATAGAAATACACACACAGAAACCGGAGGCCTGAGCCTGACTCGATGTGTTGGGTGTACATTTTCAGCAGCTGTATGTGGATGTGTGTATGTGATGGGGGGAAACATCATGCACTCTTTTTGTCATTTGTAATAAACATTGTAATATGAAAAAAGGTTGCATCATTTCTCAAGAATTAAACACACAGGAAGAAAAAAATAAGAGACAGTCTAAATGACATGTTTTTAGTCCATACTATCTTTTTATTACCAAAAAGCAGATGCAACTAATGATTATTTTCATTATTTATTAATGCGCCATTGAGCGATTGGTCAACACAATGATAGATTGTCAATGAATGTATGGAATGAATGGAGTCCAAGCTGACATCTTCAAATGTGTTTTTGTCCAACCAACACACAAAAACTAGTTATGGTACACAAGATTGTTTTGATAAAAGATTAAAACAATGTTCGTTTCATCTCTTCTTAATGCACATACTGAATATCACATCGTCTTACTTCTAAGGAATACAGCCATTGACTTTATAACTCTACTTCCTTCCCTAAACAGACTTGATCTTAACACAAAAGACTAATAAAATCAGAAGTTGGGCTCTGGGGAGTTTTCCACTCATAAACTTAGGCTATTAGTTTTTAGGATTTGGCCTCTTGGTCTGAAAGGAAATTGCACGCAGAGCAGATTGTGTGTGACTGCAGCAGGTCGGCCCAGATGCACAGATAGATGTGTGTTGTGGGTCTGTGGGGCTCTTGGTGCCTTTTTGAGCCGAGCTGTGCAGGATGTGTGAATACAAGCCAGTGAATTGATGGCGGGGGGGAGGGGGGGGGACACAGAGGGTTCAGATTCCTGCAGATTCATAATACTCCCTCAGTTCTCAGATCACATTATTATGCTGTTTGCCTACTCATTCAGAGCAAGTGCATAACTTTTATTTTCTGGAGGTTTGTGCTGTGTCTTGGCACAAACAATAGAGCCCACATGAAAAAGGGAAAGTCTATGGAATATTTCATCAGTGAAGTCCAGCTGTTTCATTAAAACTGAGAGGGAGAGGATGGATCTGTATGAGAGGATGAGGGGGTTGTGGGACTGGAATAAGGGAGGAAACTTAGTATGAGCGGAGGAGGTGACCACAGCCAGGCGGCGAGGGCAGAGAAATGAAGAATGACACAATCGCACACAGCAGCTGGAGTGCATGTGTGTGTAGCGCCACTGAAGGAAGTCTCACTGGGCCTTATAAGGACTGCAGCAAATGCTCGGCCTACTGTTTTGTTTTTTTCCCAGCCTTTTCTGGATTGACCCTCTTTCACTCAGCTCTTACTGTGACTTGATCTGTTTCTCTCCGAGGAGGTACGCCATCAGTCACTCTGCCATGTAATCGGGGCCACTGTCCTACATGTGTCGCTGCCAGTGTCACTGCGACAAAGAGGAATGTTGAGCACCAGAGGTCTATTAGCTCAGTCTGAGTTGCATCAACTTCCTTTTTTCATAGGAAGGTGACGGAAGTACAAATGAACAATTTGTTTATTTTGTGCTCCCAAAGCTGAGCGTCCCTCTCATACTACTGAATAGCCTAAAACAACTTAATACTGTAGTTTCAGATAGATACTCTCGGTTGCTAGTTTATAAGGTACATCTAGCTAAAAACAAATCCAGTCTAATACAACAACCCTGCAGAAAATCCTTCCTTGATGAAAGTTATAAAATTCAGTTTGTGTTGAAACTGTTTTTTAGAGAGGTGTTGAATCAACTGCATGATAAGTTTGGTGGCTGTATTTTGCAGTGCTGTCAAAGGTATAAATGGGGTGGAGACCTAATGAAGGTATTTATTGCAGGATTGTTCTATTAGTTGGCAGTTTATTATCTACACCTAATCCAGTGTGAGTGTATGTTTTGATGAACTGAGGCCCTTTTTAAAGGCACTCTGTATGCATTAGGCAATAGCAAAACCGCTTATAGAATTGATGTATATTTTTTAATGTTGACCACCCAGTTTTCTCTGGAATGCATACTTGTTGTCCTTTTTTGAAAAGTCATGACACATGTGCTCCAAAAAACATTCCAAGTCTGTTACACTTGGCCATGTGCCAGTTATACCACAAAGTTGTTTGCAGGAGAAAAACTCAATGTGAGCAGCCGAGGGCCTGAAGTTGTTAGTAGATTCCTTTTCTGCCTCGAGGCAGACTTGGAAGAACTGCAGAACAGGCAGAAAAAGTTTGAAAGTCCTTGCTGTGCTGAAGGTTTGTGCGAAACCTGGGCTGAATATGAATTTCCCTCTCTCTGTAGAGATGACCACGGCTTCAGCCCTCTCCACTGGGCATGCAGGGAGGGCCGCTCCAGTGTGGTGGACATGCTCATCATGAGAGGGGCTCGCATTAACGTCATGAATCGGGGGGACGACACGCCTCTGCACCTAGCCTCCAGCCATGGACACCGCGACATCGTGGGAAAGGTGGGGTTCATGTAAACACCTGGAGCATGCACACAGTCATGCTGGAAAATGTTCCTTCCTGGTTCCTTTGGTCATCCATCTCGACCGTAAAACGACGACGAAAATGACTCTCTGGTCTATTTGTCAGAATAAAGCCAGAGCTGTGAAACTGACACTAATCTTCCCTGTGCGCACAGTTGTTAAGATCTCACTCAACAAAATGATTATGCATCTCTACAAGTTTGCTTCATAAACACAGGATATTATGAAACCGAAAATGATGTAATCTGAAGAGCAGTTACAGATACACAGGTCTTGTCTGTTCTTGCAGCATAAGACATTTTAAACTGCAAGGATAAGAACAATTTAGCAATCTGTCAGTGTTGAAGGAAAATGTAATGTTTCAATGGCTGCAACTAAACCTGCTTACTACTACACTTGTTAAAAGGCAATTTATGATGTGAAAGAAGTAGTTATTTGCCTCCAAAATGTATTTATTAATCCTTTATTCATTCATGGACAGTTAGTTTGCCCACTTGCAAATGTTTCGAAGATATCTTAAAGGGGTTGGACTATAGGACAAATGCATCTGCTGCAGGCTGAATCTATGGCTGATGGACATTTTGTGGCCAAAACTAGGTTCAAATAATTGACCATTTAAAAGCACAATTTGTGCACAATCAGTAGCTGCAACAACCAATCAATCAAGCAGCAATACGGGGATCCATTCACGGATAGTCTGTGTGTGCAAAAGCTCCTATGCAGCATAAAAAACGTACTTTGCAGGATTCCTTGTATGACGCACCACAGGGGTATACTGTATGTCCTGTTGAAAGGCTTTGTAATCATGCAACGTCAACATCTGGTTGGTAAAATGGAAAAACACAAAGTGACCTGTCAGATTCTATATTTGTTTAGAAACGTTAACTTTAGTCTCAGAAAGAATATGAGGATATCTTGTATGTAAGCGTATCGTATGCCAGAATGTGAGGCTTCTGCTCCGGGGTGTCTGATTTACAATTGCTGCCAGGCAACTATTGCGTTTAATGTTAGCCATGTCTCAATACCTCTGGTATGTGTCCACAGGCAAGACCAACTTCCAGGATTTTTGTTGGCAGCATTAACACTCATCCCTGTATACAGCCCAAACAAGATCTGTTTTGCAAATAATCCTTTGTTTCTGCTTCTCTTTCAGCTGATCCAGTGCAAAGCAGACACTAATTCAGCCAATGAACACGGGAACACACCGCTGCATTATGCCTGCTTCTGGGGCCAAGACCAAGTGGCTGATGTTAGTGCGCCCACTGGTGGCATTAAAGCTGTTTTCATGTGCAATTCCCATCACAATGAACTATTAAAATGTTGCTGACTCCAATCTGTCCTTTCACTCAGGACCTGGTGACTAATGGGGCTCAGGTGAGCATCTGTAACAAATATGGGGAAACTCCCCTGGACAAAGCCAAACCTCACCTGCGTGAACTCCTCAGAGGTATCCTTAACTCATTCCAACAGGTTCAAATGTATTCTTGATTTTCTTTGTGTTCAATTTTCTCATTGCACACTATCCCTTCGTCAAACCAGAAAAGGCCGAGAAAAGTGGACAGAATTTGACTAAAATTCCCTTCAAAGACACGTTCTGGAAAGGCACCACAAGAACTCGACCCCGTGAGTCCCACACAGACACAAACCAGTTTATTAGCTGACCAGTTGCCATCAGTCGGTGTCATCATCATAGGGCTGCATGAACGGGAAAAATGTTCCTTACTGGAACCCAACAAATCTGAATGTGATGTTTGAAATTTCCACCGCTTTTTCGCCTGTATACGTGAATACTGGTGCTTTTTGTCTGAACTCTATCTTGTGTTTTTAGGCAATGGCACTTTGAACAAACATGCAGGCATTGACTACAAACAGCTTTCTCTCCTGGCTAAAGTAAACGAGAACCAGTCTGGAGAGGTACTTCTGATCTTACTCCTTTTTATCATACTTAATGGTCATGCCAAGATACACGTCATTTGTTTCACCTTAACTATATTTAATTCTTGTCTGTAGCTGTGGCAGGGACGCTGGCAAGGAAATGACATTGTTGTTAAGGTGCTGAAAGTTCGGGACTGGACCACAAGGAAAAGCAGAGACTTCAATGAGGAATATCCCAAACTCAGGTTATTATTTAATGCTGACTTTTCGACAGCCTCTATTTTCTGTGCTGTCGTTGCCACTCATTTGTCTGTTTGCATTGTGTTGAACCAAACTTTATGTATTATTTCTTTTTGGGGGTGTTGCATCTCACACGAGCCGTCTGTTTATGTCAAATCCTCTGTGGGTTTCTGTCTGTCTGTCTGTCTGTCTCCCCTGTCCCTCCCTCTTGGGCTCCATCCCAGGATATTTTCCCACCCGAATGTCCTACCTATGTTGGGAGCATGTCAGTCTCCTCCCGCCCCTCACCCCATCATCATCACACACTGGATGCCTTATGGCTCCCTCTACAACGTGCTGCATGAAGGCACCAGTGAGTACTTCTACTCTGGTCACAAAACCTGCACTTGGCTTGTAGGGATTTGTGATTTATTGCACTTTGCCGTTCTGTTGCCATCACTTTTTGTACATTAGCATTTCACTATCATCCTTTTTATGTGTTGAAAGTAATGGTGTCTAAAACCTGTTATGATGTGTCACTCATCCTGCTGTCAGACTTTGTGGTGGACCAGACACAGGCGGTGAAGTTTGCGCTGGACATTGCGTGTGGAATGGCCTTCTTGCACACACTTGAACCCATGATCCCTCGCCACTATGTCAACAGCAAGAGTGTCATGGTAAGGAGAAGTTGTTTTTCAGCATAGCTTTCAGCTTTGTCTGAAATGAATGGAAATTGTGCTACCTAAATAAAAACACACAGCACACCGCAGAAGAAGGTAGTGATGTCCGTTGCACTTTAAAGTGACATCTCAGTCAGTGTTCCTTGTTTCCACAGATAGATGAAGACATGACAGCCAGGATCAGCATGGCAGATGTCAAATTCTCCTTCCAGTGTCCTGGCAGGATGTACTCGCCTGCATGGGTAGCCCCCGAGGGTAGGCATCACTCATACAGCACAGATCCAAAGTGACAGCTGAAGCCACAAGTGTGAATGATGGATACAGGGAACTCTAGACTCTCAGAACTAAATTTAATCTACAGCTGATTTCCCCTCGAGATACAGTGAAATCCAAGAAACATAAACTGATAATAACCAGGGAGCATTTGCAGCAGGGACTTTTTATAGCGCATGATGGCTGCATGAGATACAGCAGACATGTTACCATAGAAACAACCTCCATACAGTGTAGGTATAGTGGGTAAGTGAGCCATGAAATTGAGAGCACAGAAAATGTTGCTATTGATAAGACACATGTACATATTTGGCTAAGATGAGGAATTCAATAGCGCTTATCTTCAGCATGAACATCTTTTGTAGTAACATGAATACACCCTCACCTTTCACGTTTCAACGATGCAAAGTTTTCCAGGAAAAGGATCTTGAGATTTAATCTGGATACAAAGACACTGAGGTCTGTCAGTGACTGGTATTCCCGCGGCGATTTATAATGATATTTCTCCTTTATAGTCAATAGTTTTTAGTCTATTATGGAATTTCTTTAATAATCTTAAATCATTATTTAAGTCCTGTAAGCCTACAGGACTCTACTGTGGTGTTGCATAGGTTATCACAGCAAATGCCAAATGTAAAGTAATTTCCTTATGACGCTTTATGATGACCACCCATAGAGAATAGATGACAACTGAAGTACATGTTGTATATGGCAGAGATACAGAACAAATGTGTGTATGTGGCTTATGGTTAATTGTGTCCTACATAAGGTAAACTCCCTGGCCGTCAATCAATGGATGGATATTTGACCACACATTAGGGGTATCAGATTTTCATTACACGATTACTTTCTCCAAAAGAATTATGACAACTATATTATCAAGATATCTATAGAAAATTACAAAAATAATAATGATATCAGTCAAATTCATCTTTAGCTTGTTAGTGCATTTTGTCTGGTTTTTTTTGCAAATTAATCTTATTTAAAATATGTTATCATATGTGTATTATATACATGATATCAATATTTCATTTTTAAAATGTTGCCGTTATCTGAATGAATGTTTCAACAATAAGCTGTATTTTTTTATGAATTTTCCTTGTAAGGAACAAATTTTTCCAATTATTCCGAGACCACATGAATGCACTACAAATGCCCTATCTCGCAATGTAAACAAAGCTTTATGTGTGTATCCTCCGCATGATTCAGATCCACTCCAAAATGTAATGGGTTCTTCCGTGGCCCATGCTTCACCCTTCCATCGAGTTTCATGAAAATTGGGCCCGTAGTTTTCCCATAATTCTGCTCACAAACAAACAAAGAGCCAAAAAAATAACTTCCTTGGCGGAGCTGACAACAACTGCATAACTGAATGCAGTCTGTATTCACATAATGTTAGCATTGACATCTACACTACCTACAAAAAAAACTCTACTTCCAGCTGTTAATTTAGTGCTGAAATAAATCGCATTCATGTAGAAATTCCGCATTTCCACCTAATCGTCACAAACCTGTGCTCGGCTGCGCTTGAATAGAAGTGCTTTTTGCAGGATTTAGAGGGATGCAGCTCCTGTTGTGTAGTTCAGTGTGTTTGCTCTGAATAACCTTCACTTGTTGCCCTTCGTGATTTCCAGCCCTGCAGAAGAAGCCAGAAGAGATCAACCGTCGGTCGGCAGACATGTGGAGCTTTGCCATCCTGCTGTGGGAGTTGGTGACCAGAGAAGTGCCGTATGCTGACCTCTCCAACATGGAAATTGGCATGAAGGTTAGCAGAGCTATCTTTCGCTCATTACATTACCCGCTGAGTAAAGTTCTTGCAGGCCAAACAAACCGTAACTCGTAGCTTTAATGCATTCAAGAATATCTTTTCTGCCGTACCAAACATTTGTCTGTTTTGGCTCTCAGGTTGCCTTGGAGGGTTTGAGGCCCACTATCCCCCCCGGCATTTCGCCCCACATTTGCAAGCTCATGAAGATATGCATGAACGAGGACCCAGCAAAGAGGCCCAAGTTTGACATGATTGTGCCAATTCTGGAGAAAATGCAGGACAAGTGAAAAGAAACCTCCCCTGCCCTCTTGTACTGAACCGTTGAATTAGAGGATATCTTGCCGCAAATATCTCTCTGATATGGTGGTGTGGTGCTTACCAGTATTGCCTTAAACTCTTACTCTAGCGCTGCATTCAACGGCACTGTAGCTTCTGCTTCTGAGATGAATTCGTCAGCAGTCACGTCTTTTACGTTGTTTTTTTTTTTTCTTTTCTTTTTTCAATGTGATATCAAGTTTTTATTAGTGTCTTCATCTTTGTCACTGATCCGCTGATGCTGTCTTCGCAGGAGCTTAATATTGACTGTTCATCTTCTAAACTGTAATCATGTGGACTGAGTACAATCCTCTTCTAGACTGAATAACCTGTGGAGGTCAGCCTGACAGTCTGCTGCATTGCTTCAGTGGATTTAAGGCCTTCATTTTCTTATGGGAGTGGGCTCACTATTAAAAAAAAAAAAAAGAAAGGAAAAAAAAAAGAGTCACTCTGTAAGGAAACTGCTCCTCTATAATGGTGGCTCTTGACAAATAACATATTGTGGGAAAACTTTGTTGTGTTAGCAACGAACTGTATGCAACTGGGCAAGCATGACACATGTCTGAAACCAAGCATTTAAACAACATGTAAGAATAAAGAAATGTATATGAATGAGTGGTGCCTGTGAAAGTACTTGGCACTGTTGTACCTTTCAGCTTTGCTGTGTTGTGATGTGTCCAGCATGACCTGCTGACAATGACGTAAAACTGGCCATAGAAACTTTATTTTCGGTGCTGGAAAAATGTCAGTGGTGATCAATGCAATTTTTTTGAAGATTATTTTCAAAATGCATTGCAAGGTTTGCAGTTCATTACAATAACGCAATGTAATTAACTTGATTATTTAATATTATCTACTTTATTTTCATTATGTTCCCTTCAAAATCTTAACGAACAGTTTTATTCTGATAGAATACTGTTCGCTGTACTTTTCAACAAAGAGTATAATCTCCTTCTCAAAATGTCTAAAAATGTTTGCGCTTCACTCAAGTGTTATTTTCATGTTGAATACTGGCAATCTATGTAATCCAGTGTCAGGAATGAATACTGCACCCCGGACTGTAATTTATTCATGAATATCATTGGTACAGTTATCATTTGTTGTGTTGCTGAGCATGGGGACTGCCTTTCCTCCCAATTTGATAGCTGCATCAGTAGACGCTGCCAACAGAAGGTGGCTGGGACATTGGGGGGGGGGTGTTAACATCCTGCAAACTGTCATGTTGTTTTCTCACTTGTTATTATTGCTTGGTCCTCTATTACTTCTGACTTTATATCAATCTCATGGGTTGTTTCTTCTACCTGCATCGTCTCTGTGCCTCCACCAGCTTGCTTGTTTGTGCTGAATCACAGGTTGAAGCCAAAATCAAGAATGACTTATACAAATGTATGTATTTATATATAAGTATATTAAAAAGGAAAACTATGGGCAACTTGAATGTGTGAATTTGATGCTTTTGGGTAATTAGGAAAAAGTGTAAACTTTGCAAATTAATAATTCTACGAGATGTGAAATGTCAACATTAAACAGAAACATTAATATCAGGCCAAGGTTATTTAACTACTGGTAATTAATTCAACATGGAATAGTGCTTTTGGTATATTTTTGTATGGGTTTAGTATCTTATGGCTAAAATATAAACTGAAAAGGAAAAACATTTTTTTAGGGAATATACATATATGATGTTTGAGTGCTGAAAGTGACGGTCCTGCAATCACTGACTAATAGCAATATGGAATAACAATAATAATGGAATAATTGTATTACTTGTATTACTAAGGGGGCCAAGATTATTATAGGTATTATTATAGTATATTCTTATAAAAATGTATCAAGCCTACAGTTTAAATGTAAATGAATAATTAAAGGGATTCTATTTCATCTGCACAGCAGCTGTTTTCCAGAAGGTCAGAGGTCAAATGGACCATTGGAGTTGTCTAATGATTTCAAGAGCTGAGACCACCCTGGCAACAACAAAGTAAGTGTCCCGCTGTTACAGGATAAACACAAGCTAAAGGTTTTTCCACAACCTATCCACCTGTTCTCGCTTCCTTTACTTAAGTAGGAGTAGCAATACCACAGTGCAGAAGTACTGTGGTACAAGTAAAAGTCCTGCATTCAAAATATTACTTAAGTAAAAGTACAAAGTATTAGCATTACATTTTACTTAAAGTTCCAACAGTAAACATACTGATTATGCAGAATGGCCTACTTTAGAATAATATTACTGGATTATAATTATTGATGCATAAATGTGTATTTAATGTTGCACCTGGTAATGGTGGCACTTTTTATGACATTATATACTGCTAGGTAGCTTAACCTATAATATAATATATTAGTTAATTTATTTTTAACCTATATACATTACTAGTTACTAGTATTTTAAGATTTCAAATAAATAGTGAAGTAAAAAGTACAATATTTCTCTAATGTAAAATAAAAATAAATGTAAAATAAAAATAAATGCGAAAATAATTATATTTAAAAGTTAATACATAATTACACATTTAATACATAAATAAAAAGGAAGATGATACAAATGTTGACAGAAACAGAAACATCAATTTATGTCACATTTGATCAATTGCTTAATGCCAACAATTATTTTGTATGTTATTTTTGGTACATTTAATTTTATTGACTCATTTATTTTGGTACGTTCCGTCCTCCATACCTCTAGTGTCATGCATAGGCTGTGGTGTCCTGCCATTGAAAGTATCTGAACTTGTAGATATTACAGATGATAATATATGCAGCACCGGAATAATATGTCCAAAAACGGTCGTGAAAAGTCACTTGTTTCATTCAGTTCCGCTCCTGCTCTGTGCCCGAGAGGCTGCAGTGACGTTAACGTGACGCAGGTTCGCCCTCCATCACTAGTCGAGCCCACTGACAGAAAACACCACCTAGAAACGATGCGAGGCCTCACAAGTGATGGAAATATGTAGTTAGCTCGCACAGTTCAGCATATTTTGACAACAGGGGCTTTGGTGGAGCTGGTAAGTGACAATTCTTTACATACGCTTGATAAATCACAGTCCCTGCGTTTCGATATGATTTAGCCGAGGAGCTAACATTAGCCTAGCCAAGATGACGACGGTGATGTTGGCAGATGGATCCCGTTATTTCCAGCTGCGGCGAAGGCATCCGAACAATATCGGTGTATTTCAGTACACAGTCTGCTTTTAGAACTGTATTTCAGTTATCAATCATCTGACTGAATCTAAAATGATGCACTGAGCTCATGACTTGCGTTTTATTGAGTTAAATACCAAAAGAGAAAAAGGTCGTGTTGGCAAATGGAAGGTGAAGCTGCAGAAGTACGTTTGATATTCGTCGGATAAATCCAACAGTAAAAGTAGCCGCAGTAATGGCAAACCCGGAATAGACGAACAAGAAACAGACTTCAGTTCATTACGACTTCCTGATCGTAATGTTGCTAGCTAGTTGTTTTACAGCCAATGTTACTAGCATATTATATCGATAGTGGTGTGGTAAAAGCTGCTGAATATATACGTAACCAGCAGCCACAGTACATTTTCTTAAACTGATGAAAAACTCTGTCTGAATGTCACCATTTTTTGTATCGCTAGCCTGCTAGCTAGCCTGCTAACGGTATTGCTAATACGTCTCAACCTCTTCCTCCAGCAGCGCTGTTAACGTTACATGAAAATTTAAAATGGGAGGCCATGATGATGAAGATATGCCATACGTTGTGAATAAACAAAAACAAGACGAAGAGCTAAAGAACAAGCTGAATGACAGCAGTCACTGGTGCGACCAGGAGTCTACTGGCAACAATGCCAAGTGGGTCAAGGAAGGCCAGAACCAGCTGCGGAAAGTAGCTGAGAACCAGCAGGACCAGGACCACAACTGCAATATCAGCCAGAATGGAAACAAGGATGACTTCCCTCACCAGAACACCACTCAGGAAGAACAACAGGGAAACGAGGAGCAGACCAAGTCCCCCAAAATATCAATGACCCCTGGTCTCAGTCAGGAGGAGTCCAAGAACATCCTCAACGAGCCGCTTCTTATCGACACTCCGGAGTCTACAGAAGAGAAAGATAAAAAGAGAGAAGAAGATCATAAAGAGAAGGGAAATGCATCAGAGGAAGACGAACAAACATCAGGTGATACCGGAGAAGAGTCGGTGACAGAAGATGTGGGGTCTGAGAGAGAGGGCAGTGTTGTGGGGAGAAACCCTTGCCTCCTGTTCTCCAACATGAATGGGACACCAAATGATGAAGAGTCCAGCTGGCCTGCACTGTCTCAGGACAACACCGTGGACAGCTCTCCAAATGGCAACAAAGGTAAATAGAAAAACATGGAGTGGATGTTTCGGCCACACAGTTATGTATGCTTGCAAAAGAGCAGTTGTATGTCACAACTTGTGCAGACAACAAGATGTATAAGAAGAACATACCATTACAGAGGACATGGTGAAAACCTAGGTATATGCTTCAGTTATACAACATTATACGTTGAGCATTGAGTAGATGAATTGCAGATTGGATAAAGGGGCGACACTTAAAATTCAGTCCCCCTTCTTAGCATTTATAAGCAGTATATACATATATAAATAACACTATCATGTAGTTGCAAGCAGATAGTGTTTATTATTAATATACTTAACGACTATTAACTCATACTGTTGTGAAACACCCACTACAACTAAATTATAGTGTGTTAGAAACCATTTATTAAATGTTTGTATGATACTTATGAATTCTAAGTAGGGACACTTAAAGTTAGCGCCAAAACCAGGCATGTTTAGCATAAGTTTCACTTATTTTTCTATTACCGATCTGATTTTCTTCTTTTGTTTTGTACCACGCTTGTAAAAGGGTTGCATGCATAAATATCCTGTCTTTTTCACTACAATAATCAAACTAAAGCTAAATCTGTAATGTCTTCCAAATAGTATATCATATTTTTTATCTCTGTTGGAGGGAGATGAAACACTAAAATCTATGCTTCAAGTCTATTTCCATGCTCTGTTTTTGTGCGATGTTGACCTGGTGAGTCTAATCTCATTAGTATTATATCCGTATATTATATAGTTGTTAAAGTCAAAACACTCAAACATGCATAGAGGCAACAAGAGATGGATGTTGTTTTTGGTTGTTCATAAAGAAGATAGACTTCTGGCCACGGTGAATCTTTAACCCTGTGTTTGAATTCCAGTTTATCCGATTGTCAGACACCGTCACTAACTACTTTTAGGCATTAACAATCTCAATGTTGTCTGTCTATTTACATATTTTACAGAATCTCCGTTTTGACCTTGTTATGTCTTCTTCTATATTGTATTTTTCAACTAGACATTAAATCATTTCTGTGTTTCTCCTTTTCTTTCTGCCTTTCAGAGTCCTTCTGGGATTCCAGTGCCTTTGAGACCGACACGGACCTGCCTTCAGGATGGATGAGGGTGCGAGATACATCTGGCACATACTACTGGCACATCCCCACAGGCACCACCCAGTGGGAGCCTCCTTCACCCCTGGGTAAAGTTGGCGACTCCACGATGTCCTCCACTATGTCCTTGGAGACTACACCCTGTGAAGAGACTGAGGTGAGGTCCAACACACATTTTGCTTTGATAGTGAAAAAATGACATGAGAGTCTGTAGATACTAATATCTTCTGTTAAATTTTCCAGGAATCCTGGGCTCACCTTTCCAGCACAGATGAAGGAGTCGGTGAGGGGGAACTGTGGAATGTAAGTTGTGGCAAGAATGAAATTTAGTGTTCTGAAAATGCATGAAAGATGGATTTGTACATCTACATTTTCACATTAGGCAGCAACAAATAGTTTTGCCTTGGATTGTGAATGAGTGAAAATTTCCATTGATAACTGTTTTTCTTCTTGTTTGTGTGTTCAGGAGGAGGGAGAGGTTGCATCTGATCAAAGTCTGAAGGAGTTTGAAGGGGCAACTCTACGCTATGCATCCATCAACCTGAAGTATGTGCTGTTAAAGCTTTTGGATTAATAATACTTAGTATTAGAATATTGTCACCTGTTTCTTTTCTCTTTCTGTTGCTTAATCTTATCTTTTTCTCTCTCATTGTAGTTACAATTGCTCTCTGTCTGAGGAAGAAGAGAAGCTTGCACCTCTCTGCACAGATTTAGAAACTAAGGTAAATCAGGGTTTCATATTTGATCTCTCCATTATGTTTGATCTCTCCATTAACCTTAAGAGGAAATTAGTGTCTAAAAACCAGATTATCAAGAATGCTGTCGTTGCTTTTGAGACAAAAGACTGGTCTCAGACCTCGTCCTGCAAACTGCTCTGAAGCATTTCATGACCAATTTCTTTCCTGTCCTAACTTGGATGTTTTTCACCTTCCCTGTGCTGTCCTGTTTTGTGCTAATGTGCTGCATATTTGTTTTGCCAGTGTTTTGCTGTGCGCTCCCTGGGCTGGGTAGAGATGTCTGAGGAGGACATGGTACCTGGCAAGAGCAGTGTTGCTGTCAACAACTGCATCAGGCAGCTCTCTTATCACAAACACAACCTTCATGACACTGCCGGTATCTGGGGAGAGGTGAGGGGATTTTACTGAGTCGCACAGACAATGACATTTCCTGTAATATCCGCTTTGATATAGATGCAATTGAAAATTATGTTTACTTGTCAAAAGTTTTAAGTTGACACTTGGCACTGAATTCATAATGGAAATAAAGCAAAAAAAAATCAAAATCGTAAAGTTTGTAATGAATACTAATGCATTCATAGAGATTAAAACCGGAAAGGGTGACTTTGGTATTTTTCAACCCGTACCCTATTTTCACACGTTTTTATGTCTGAAGGGATCAAGCGAAAGGTAAAGAAAAACGTTGAATTTCTCTAAACGCCTGTTCCATAGTGTTGTCAGACACTTATTATAACAATCTGAGCCTGTCAGTGGCAAAAACATGCACTTTAGTTGATGGATATTGAGTTTGCGTAATTGCCCCGAGCACTTAAATTGCAGCTTGTTTAGCAGCTGCTGTCTGCAGCGTTCTCGCTCAATACTGGACCATTTAAAAGAATGTGGCCCCCATTGGTCAGTTAGACCCAAAAACATGGGAAAATAGGGTCCGTGTTGAAAAATACCAACGTTGCCCTTTAATGGCAGTCCACAAATGACTCTTGATAGTAGACATGTTTTTAAGCCCGGCTGTTCATACTAAGAGGTTGTGTGTATCGTGACAGGGTAAGGACATGCTGATGGTCCTGGAGAATGATACGATGAACTTGATCGACCCACTGGGCCAGACTCTGCTTCATGCTCAGCCCATTGGCAGCATCCGTGTTTGGGGTGTTGGCAGAGACAACGGAAGGTCAGTATCCACAGCACAAGATCAAAATGAAGATGGCAGAACTACATGTGATTTATTTATATTACTTCTTAAGTTTATCTATTTTTTTATCAACTTTTATCAACTCAATGCTTCATAAAGGCTTTGTTTGATAATTGCCCCGTTTTATTTCATCTAGGATTGTACTTTTTTTCAATAACAATATATTTTTCATTTGACATGGAGGAAAAAATATTTTTCATTCAGGTTGTAGGTCCTGTTTTTAATTTGTGTGAAAATGCTCAGTTTAAACATGCGTCTAATTAGTTCCCTTTTTATATTACAAAAAAACCACAAAACTTTTGTTCCGTCAGGACTTTCTCACTACAGGTGCATTATGGTAAATGTACACCTTGACCCCTTCACTTTCCACCACTTTTTTTAGAGGGGTATTGGTGGGGGACAGGGGATGTTCAGGGGTAGATAAAAAGTATATTACAGTATATGCCACATAGAAGTGTTGTATATCATCTGAAAGTTGTGTGTCAAGTTCTAGCCATAAATCAGAAATAACAATTAATTATTCCATTACTTAATTAATTAATTATATAAATTGTGAAAGTGTATAAGGATAAAAGAAGGTAAACATTATGACCGGAAGTATATGGTGACCATGCCGATGGCCTATTATGTCTATCATACCATTTGTTACACAGATTTGGTGCTAAATATAACCATTTTTTGATTTATAAAAAAAAAAAAAATGTTAAAAATCCCTCCAAAATACCATATTAAGACACCAATACCCTTGATGCTTTGATTTAATTTGTGTCAGACTTAAATTTTTTGGCAATTGATAGCGACCACTTCTGTTCTGGGAACTGCTCATAAACCCCCTTATTGTAAATCTACCTAGGAAAGCCATGCATCCTCTGAATGCCCTCGGCCTTTAGTTTGTGGTAGTAAAGTTTCACGAGTCTGTGATTATTTTACAGATGAATATAATTGGGCTCACTGAATCCACAAGAGTCTCAGTTTCCAGTCATACTCAATTTATGCAATTCCAAGACTGTTTAGGGACCCCAGTGTGCAGAAATATTCAAATACACCATTTTAGAATAGGTGAAAATAACACATTTGTACTGCATACAAAAAACGGCATGGTTCTTGCCCCAAACTGCATGGGATTTAGCATGAAGTGGGTATGTCTGCAAAAGAGAGACTTTGTTGGTATCCATGGAACCCATTTTCATTCAGATATCTTGAGGTTTGAGGTCAAGGGACCAATGCATTCCTTAGGTGTTTTCTTTGTAGTCTAGATTTAAACCTGAGCTCTACAGTGCCTGAAAGACAGTATGTCAGCCAGGTCTTTAATAAGTTAAGTTAAATAAAATTTTAGCTTCAGTCAATGTTTGTCAAATATCATTCCTGAAGTGTGTTAAGACAGCAGACCTTTCTCACTCATTTGAATGTTCTGCCATTATCCTGTTGCATTTATTGGTTTAGTCCCATTTATATACAAAAGAAAGGAAAAAAAAGGTATGGCCTCCTGTAGTGATGACTCATTCCTGTCTCAGGCTTGGCATTCCTAAATCTGCCATTACAAGCACATTGTATTTTTGCATGTACTGTTTTTTTGTTGCACGCTGCTGCCCTCTGCTGGACTGTTAAGGGCATTGCTGACAAAGATAACCCTGACTGTTTCTCCCCACTTCCTGTCTCACTGATTCTAACAATGGTGTTTCTTCTTTCATGCTGCATTTTCCATCATGCACAGGGAAAGGTATACATTAATGATTACTATCTTGAAAGCTTTATAAAATTATTGCTTTTGCGCAATATATATATATATCCGTTCAATCTGGCTCACACATTTATGCTGTATTAATGACCAATATGTAAATGTGACCTTTTCCATTTGATTTCACCTGCAGGGATTTTGCTTATGTGGCTCGAGACAACCTGACTCAAGTTCTGAAGTGTCATGTTTTCCGCTGTGACTCACCTGCTAAGAACATAGCCACCAGCCTACATGAGATGTGTTCAAAGGTCAGCCACAATCAGATTTCCTTTGGCTTCATTATAAATTCAATGTTATGTCAACCATCTATTCCATAATTGAAATTCACATATTCTCTTCCTTTATTTTGACTTTAGATAATGATGGAGAGAAAGGCGACCAGGTCAGGGGTGAGCAGGCTGAGCTCTGACCCGATTAACCGTGTGGTCATCCCTATTGAAGGTAAGGCAAAATACCTTTAGGGCCTTTCACACTTTGAAGATCCTTATAAATCAAAGTGTGGAAACTGGTCACTCAATTCTTCCTCCTTTCTTAACAGAGTTTCCTGCTCCGAAAAATGAACTCTTCCAGCGCTTCCAGGTTTACTACCTTGGTTGTGAGGCTGTGGCTAAGCCAGTTGGTAAGAAAAACCCTTGAAATATATAATGGCTTATGTTATTACTTCAGCTGGTTGTGCCTTGAAATCTTAACTATACTTTGTGTCCTGATCACTATTATTTTCTTGGAAAGGTTAATGTATTGTGTAATCTGATTTCACAGGTATGGAAATAATCAATGACTCACTCGAGGCAGCAATTAATGGCAAAGATAAAAATGAGTGGACTCCTGTCTCTGTGAATATCGCACCAGCCACCCTCACAATACTTTCAAAACAGGTAACTGACACCAAACTGAACATGAATGACATGACCTCAGGGAGGGGGATATGGATATTTTAAGTAAGAGGCTAAGGTTTCATCATGATGTGCTTTAGGGATGTCAGCAATATGTTTCAGTGTAAAATATTCATGCATTACTTTGGCTGTTTACATTTCCTACTGTCACTCAACTTTGACTTAATAGCTTTAAAGCTCCAAAATTACTTTAATAACTTCCTGTTTTCTTTCTGTTGCAAACTTATTATTTCAAGATGTATTTTGAGATTAGCTGAGTATGTCTTTTCTGTTTCACCACTTCAGTGTTGCAATGTTTGCATGTTTTACTTTGCAAGTATAAATGTTGCAAAAAAAACCCAGAAAGAAATCTTGTAAAATGTTATCGTTAAACGGCATTAATTCGATATGTTTGATATTTTTGCAACATATCCTTTTTTAAGGTCTGTAAATAAAATGGAACATTGCAAACTGAAAATGCAAAACGTATACTACATAAAGTATTTTAAGTACACATTGTATTGCTGTCATTTCTATTTCTAACCCCAGAGTGAGGACGTGCTGTCAGAGTGCAGGGTGCGTTTCCTGTCTTTCATGGGTGTGGGAAAGGACGTCCACAGCTTCGCTTTCATCATGGCCGAGGGACCCCAAGATTACACCTGTCACATGTTTTGGTGCGAACCCAACGCAGCTAGTCTGAGTGAGGCTGTACAGGCTGCCTGCATGGTGAGTCGGAACCAAATGCATGAGATAAACCCGTACCAGTGGAGAGATGTAGCGATAGATGTAGAGAGGAGGCTTTAAGCCTTTCAAGACTTCACTTTGTGTCCCAAAGTTGTACAAGCCAGTGTTTAAGTTTACTTCAGTGTCTGTATAACACTGTTTATGCTGTGTGTGTGTGTGTGTGTGTGTGTGTTTTCTTTTTATAGCTTCGTTACCAGAAATGTTTGGATGCACGTCCGCCCAGCCTCGCCTCCTGCCTGCCCACTCCTCCTGCTGACTCTGTGGCTCGACGGGTCAAGAAGGGTGTGCAGAGTCTGCTGGGCAGCTTTAAGAGCTACAGGTCAGGCTCTCAGTCCCCTTGAGTTGGCGTGAAGATGAGCCACAGTCCATTAAACACAAGGTCCATCACCACAGCCCCTTCTCAATGTCACTTCTCCCTCTCTCATCCTTCTGCCACAGTTTCGCCTTACAACCATTTCACTTGTCTAGTCACTAGTCTAGTGTGTGGAGTAGTTTGTTGGGAAAATATGTGTGTGAAAAGATTGCATTTATTTCCTTTTTTTGGCAGTTACTTTATACAACAGTTTTAAACTCCCATCTCCAAACAGATGAAACCCTGGCATCTATTTTTCTTTCTTTGCTGGGATTCTTTCTGTGAGTCTTAACTATTTTTGTGTTTTAACAGAAACAATGCTATGAATGTTGGATTATGGATGTAATATATATTTACATGCAGATGCTAGAAATTGCTTGAAAAAGAGGTTTGCTAGATTCTCTCACAGAAATGGTCTCGTTCCCTTTTCCTCCTCGGTGCAACTATCATCGCTAACGCTCCTCTTTTTTCTACTTTCAAAACAAGGTACCGTAACACAGTCGTCGTCAGTTGGTGTCAAGTACCCTAATATTGATTTTCGAAAACATCATTGCACCTCTCTCCACCACCTTAGGTTGTAATACAAGCGCTGTAGGCGTCTCGGTCGTGTGCCACGTAGTTATATGTCCCCGACCCTCCCAAACAATGTATTTTAGTCTTCCAAAGAACTGTATGGTCATCTGTCACATAGTGAGCAACCACTGATTTGAGTGTAGTGTGTTCCTCATACATTCTGCATGAACATTTGCAAGTTCAGTGCTAGTGTGCAATAATCAGATGTTCCTGTATGGTGTGTGGTGTGTGGTGATATGATGGCTGCCTTGTGATTTATTTGTTCACTTTAATGAGAGAGTCTGGCTAGATTGGGTGCGAGGCTAATGGAACAAAAGAGCCATGTTGAAAATCATTAACGTGTGTTAGAAATAATAGTGGTTAAAAAAAAATGTAAAAAAAAATACAAACCCTTGGTTTTCACACAGCCGTTTACCACCAACAACTACTGAATAGTACTGTAGAAACTCACCACAAGCTGCATGTTTTGATAGCTTAGAGTTCTTGCTGCTCGCAGCAGTTTAGTGCTAAGACCCATCAATGTATCCTGTAAATTCTTTCTGTGTTTCTGTACGGTAAGAGGAGGCTGGAGTTGATGTGTTGTTTCGTGTTTCATAGGCATGTCACTCTAGTTAGTGTCAGTGTTTATCATAAGCTAGCAGTAGAAAGTTAGACTTCCTGTCAGTTCCTTCAGACTGAAAAGATGAGAGCAGGTTATAATGTTTGTATTTACAGTTTGTGTATACGGCAAACCTAGAGATGATTTCTCCAGTGGTTTACATTTTTATTTTTTCCTTGGCCACATGTGTGGGCCCTGGCCACTCCAGTTAATGTATTTTTTATTGTTTCCACACATTACAATGTACACAATTTAAGATGATATTAACATTACTTTGTTAGATTTACTTTTTTATAAAGAAAACACTAATTAGCCAAGTTGTATTTTATCTTTATGTGTCTGTCAGTGATCAATACTGTATGTAGCACAATAGTGATAGTCACCTCTAATATTAAAGATGCAGTTTGTAAGATCTTTTGGTAATTTTGACCTCTGCAGGGCATTTGTTTGGCCACGTTGAGACATTGGTAGCTACTTACTCCTCAGGCTAACTGACTCCACTACATAGAGATAAAAACATGTCTACAAATAAGACAAAACCACATCACTCAATTAAATGACAATGCATATTGTGGAAAGGAATATATTGACATGCATAACAAGTACAACTTTGTATTTGAAAGACAAAACAAATGCATCTATGAATGTAAAAAAGTGAGACTTTGTGTTAAATGTTTGAGTCTTAACTGGTGCATAATGATACATCTATGGTCTAAAGTAAAGCCATGTTTTAAGTAATTTCAATTAAGTCTCATTTAAATGCTATCAGCATTGAATTGTTCAAACTTTCTAGATGTTTTTTTGTTTGAAAAACTCATATTTAATATTATTTTTATATTTAAATAAAACTGAACTCAGAAGTGTGATCAAAAGAGTGCTAATAGAAGTTTGGTACTTGTATAAAATATAGCCACAAAATATATAACCCATGTTTGAAATGTATGGATTGGTAATGAATCCTATTTGAGTGTGGATAAGTGTGACACTGTCTCCCAATTCTGAAAGCACAGCAGTGCTTTGTGATGACCGGCCTTTCCCAAACTAACATTCATAGATTCCTATAGATGTTTTTAACATTTTAGAAGTAATCACTAACACTAAATATCTTACCAACTGCTTCTTTATGTGTAAGATATAACACTAATGAAAATGACTCTTCATTGACTCATATTACTGCCATGTCACTCATGTGTCACTTGGAATTATTTTTTGCTTTTTCAAAGTTTGCTGTGTCCAGTCAGTGGCAACACTAAAGCCAGATGAGTCAAAGAACATTAGCAGATTAATTTATTTCTGTTCATGTAAATTAGGTGTATAAAATGTATGTATATAAAAGTCACTGCACAATAAATGTGAACATATCATAACCGTTTATCTTGTGGTCTTTTAGTATCTTGGCAATTTCTTTTAGTTGTGTGAAGCCAAGTGGGTCTGAAGAGATTGGTTTCCTAAGGGCAGGTCTGGAGCCGATAGCCTGAAGATGTCTCCTTTACTTTCTGGTTGTGGCAGAAGTGTACATTTTTTTTTTTTCATTTTCTATTAATGGCTTTATCTATCATTCCCAGCTTTTCCATTAAAATGTAAAAGAAGTGACACACTACCTGTCTGGCTCTTTTGCATATGCATTAAACCAGCTGACACCGGTTTTACCATATGTATTGACAGACCAGCCTCGCACAGCATGAACAAAAAATGCAAAGCCCAGTCACCTGTTCATATCAGCACTGCTGGCCCAACCTGGTGAGTTCAAAAGGATTGTAGGCCTGGTTATTGTTTCCCTAAGAGATTGCTTTTGGAGATGAAAGGTGCACATCAAGTGGAATCCGCAGCGGCCGCAGACTGGTAATAATTGGCTCCACCACTTCCACACAAATATCAGGACTGCCCTGCCAGCGGGATCCTGGAGCAGTGGGACAGATCAAGGCTCTGGCTATAATCGCTTCCTTTTGAAAAGATAGATGGGGACCTCTGTGCCAGCTGACTTATTGACTTCAGTTTGTATAGATGAAACGAATCGGAGTCCACCGGCATAGCCCGTCCTGCTGCATCCTATGTGTTAAACATCAGTGGTGTATTTTAAAAACAAAAATGACTGCTTCTCTTTTATACACTGCAAATACTGCTCAGGTGTACACCACAGGAGGGCAATGTGCGTGCGAATTTTGACCATCACTTGACCGATTTGAGTTTATTCGGTACACCTAGGTAGAACTAATGCAGTCCTGCATTAACCTTTTTATGAAGGTTATAATGTTTAGGTGTTTTTTGAATTTTTTATTTTTTTTTTATTGTAACATTTTTAATCAATTTTCCAGACTAATTCAGTGAGCAACTTGTATACCACCAGACGTGAAACATCATTTACACCTTCCGTCTTTTCTAGCATTTGATGCCACATGGGTTTGTATTTTGTGTTTATTTTTTTGTCCACACATGAAATGATTGACCTTTTGTTATCTCATTTTTTTTTTTTATGTATTTAATTCTAATTGTTTTATTATCGGTCAAGTTTTTGTTGCCATTGTTTTTCTTTTTCTAATTGGGAATACAAGCCCATGAGGGTTTTTATCCATGCTGGCGGCAAACCATGACAATGTTGGTCCACCACTTTTGTCCAGACTAAAATATCTCGTCAACTATTTGTCATGAAATTTGGTACAAACATTTATTGATGAATCTTAATGACTTTAATGAAAAACATTTCAACATTTACTGAATAGAAATTGCGCAGAAGCGTACATGGTATACATACTCCAACAGGTTGACATTTTAGTTTTTTAGAGAAATGTCTCAGCAACTATTGGATGGATTGTGCAGACTTTCATGTCCCACTCAAGATAACTTCTGCATGTGTTCAGTGCTAATTAGCTGATGTTGGTGAGCTAACATCCTAAAGTAAGATGATAAACAAGGTAGATGGTCAATGGTCATTTTGATGTCTCTTTGTTAGGTTTAACTGGCAGGAGCATTTTAAAGGCGCAGTTCGATTGCCTTTGCACGGCACACAAATTGCATCATTTCCTGTCCCAGAAACAGTTGATTATGTTGATTTCTTGTATACTAGCTGTAGAAACAATATACTTTTAAAATATAGTTCATAGTATGCACTGCAGTTAGTGTGGAATTGGTACACAGCTTGAGTCTTTGTTATCCATTAGGGCATCTTGCTTTTGTGCTTTGTTACCACTGTTTAGGAGAGAGGTGTTTATTTAACTTTATGGTCCTTCTGGGGGCTCTGGTGCTGTAGTTTTATACTGAGTTTCTAATATTATATTTGTATTAGACTCTAGGTGTACTCTATAACCTGTACTTTACATTCTGTGTGTTATTTGACTATTGAGTCCTTACAAAAACACACAGTAATTGTCTTGTATTCTGAATGTGTGGTGGTGGCATGTTTACAGCCGCCCATGCCCTGAATCCCTTTGTCTCCTCTGTATTTCAGATGCTTGTTATTGTCCTGCACAGTGTGTGAGTCTGTGTATCTGTGAAGCCAGATTTATGCACTCCGTATTTGCCGGGTGTCAATCACAATTTACATAGGTCGTCCCATGGAGAAACTAATCACAATTATAATTATTCCTATAGCCTAATTATGCATATGGCATTTGTTTAATGGAGATTTATTTTGAGTAATGAATGTGTAGTCTTGTGGAACATTGCTTTTCCTCTCGGTGTGGAGGACAGGACTTGCGTCTCCTCTGCTTGGGTCTTTATCTAATCACCAATCTCAGGCGAGATAAAAGAGCTGGTGCAAGCTCTGACTTCAACCTGGTATCAAGGTCTGAGAGAGATGATGGGAATCCCTGTAGGGCACAGCCTTTTCCGACTGATTCAGATTGCAATAATACACCTCTTTGAACGAGGATTCTCATATCTTTCAGCCTCTATTTCAGCACTGCTTACCCGATTTCATTTCTGTTGCTTTTTTCTTTCTTTCTTCTCGTCCGATGCTGCAAATATCTGTGCTTCTTAGTAATCGGGGACGACACCACCGACTGCTGAGCTTTGGGCAGGTCCACAGAACAATCAGACGCAACCGCGGGAGTTTGATCGACTACAAAGAAACCCCCCCCCCCCAACAAAAAAAAACAAACAAAAAAAAAAACATGGAATGACAGGTGATAGAGAATAAACCACACACAATACAGATGCAAGACGCACATGTTGGTACAATCTCCATTAACGCCCTGAGCCATTCATTTAGGGATTAAGCGGTCTAATCTCAAAAATTCGTTCTCTCCCAAATAACACTGATTGCTTCGCCAGTGGGAGCAGCCAGCAGCCCACTAGTGTCTGGATAATCATTTCTGCAGTGGACCTCCAGCGATTCCTGCAGCTCAGGGACGGTTAAGTAGCAGTTCAGTGCACACACCAATCTGAGAGGAAGCACTGCCTTTACTGATCCTGCTGTCATGTAGCATGTGGTGATGCATGACAATGTTAACCCAAACCCCGCATATGCCACAAAACGCGTCATAATCTTGTATTTCAGGACTTTTAAATTCACATATGAAGCGGTGCCCAGTAAAGAGCATTATACTAGTAATTACCAGCAGAGAAAGAAGTATGTCAATTTGCTTGAGTGAGAGTACCAATACCAGAGTGTAAAACATATTCAATTGCAGGTCAAAGTTTTGCATTCGAGAGAGTACAGTAAGTACAGAACTGTGTTATTAATATGAGCTCAACAATCTTATTTGTGAATAATTCTTTATAACCCAAGGCATTTTTTCTTTCACTTAAACTCACTGGATCTTACTTTGAGAGCGAGAGAGTATACGTTTAATGTGACGAGCGAAATATTGATGTCAGGGTTCAAATATGGCACAGTGTATGGAAGTGGGAAAAAAGTTATTGATACTGATGCAATAATATATAATGTAATATGAAGCTGGTTGTGATAGGGGCAAACATATTTACGTCTTAAATGCAGTTACAAAATAGGACGAAAATAAAAATGTGTAATAAAAGAGACTATATAAGAATCTATAAAAACTGAACGAAATGTGTAAAGACCACAAAATATGATTGTGAAATCATATTAAGAAATGGAGAAAAAGCCAAAGAAAACAAGGGAATAAAAAAGATGCTTGATCACTTTGGTCTTGGAGCAACAAGAACAAAAGTGTTACTCTTAATTTGAAAGAATCTGAAGAATTTCTACTCGTGGGGACGATGAATGCTCATTTTAAACAGCTCTTGCTGACTTTGGCCATTAACATTCTTCCTGCAGTTTTGCTATATGAGATTGATTAAAAAAATGTTTTATTGTTGAGAGAGAAAAGAGACATGCATTGTGGGAAAAAAATTGGCTGTTTGACAGATATTCCATTGATCTTCCCACCAGTTACCGCTAAATCAATCTTTTTAGAGTTTGTCATAGACCTCTATGTATAAATGGAAATGCTTCTGAGTCTGTTGCCATGACTCACTGGCAAGTCTTTTTGTTCCAAGAAAAATCTACTTCTCCACTTCTTCCCCTCTCCCTCCTCCAATCAGTCATTTCTATTAACGTTTGTCAAATTCCATAATAGAGTAATTGCTATGAAGACTAGTAACTGGCACGCTGGCCATGAATGGTCTTTATATTTTGTGCAATGCCATGTGACTGGAATCTTTAATCATTAAAACTTGAGATGACAGGCAGCCAATTCATATTCATACTGTGTGATGATCAGACTGTAATGTTCAATGATTGGGAGTTAGTGGAAAATGACATGTATCATTATACATAAGGAGGAAACACTCCAGTGTTAAAGAGGTGGTTGAAGACACAACATTTAGAATTTGTCCTCGTTTGCAGATAGTCAAATGAGAAACTCATCCTTTGACCTCTAAAGGAGTAGTTAAACGTCAACAGTTATGTGGAAGTAAAATTGGCGTTAGTGAGGTTTTATGATAGACACAAGGATGCTGTAGATACCTTTGCATTAGGTTGTTATATAGTTCAGCATGTGATTCCTCCCTCCATCGTACATGATCAGGCACCATATGACTGTTTGTTACATCACTGAATATGAGACTATTCCATGAAGTGGCAATATTTAGATGCTTTCATTCACTATTATAAAGAGTGATGATCTTCATGAGCAGAACCTTTGCACTGGAAATGGCTTTGCTAGAAGTTTATTGAGTGTTTTTTTTTAAAAAACGTCCTCCTGTATCAGACTTACTGTATAAGAGAAACCATGAGAGGTCCACGCTGACCAATTGTAGTTCTTGTGGTGCCCGTGTGGTATCCCTGTAGACGCTGTAGCGCAAATGTGTAGTTACAAGTCCGAAGAGGCGCCTAGCTACAGAGCCTACGCACCTCGCTGCTGCAGGTATAAATGAGTAAATAATAAAGTATAAATTAAGCTTTTAGAGGGGTTAGTCGGTGCATTTTGTTAGCTAGCCTGAGAGGGCCAGGCTAGTTGTTTTCCTCAGTTTCCAGTCTTCCTGCTGCCTGTAGCTGTATATTAAACAGGCAGATATGAGAGCGCTATCAATCTTCTCATCTAACTCTTGGCAATAAAGTCAATAAGTGTATTTCCCAAAATGGAATAAAGAAAATCCTTTAACTCTCTGTAGCTGCAGTGTTGCTGCAGTCAGACCGAGCCCACGCGGATATAAAACAGTTACAGGTCTTACAGGTATAAAGATTAAGAGTGAGCATAATTTACTTGCAGACAAGTGTCTCTAAGAATACAACAACTTCCCAGACTGGTCTCCTGCGAGTCTCTCCACAGACCCCACCAATCTGACGGCCCGAACCCTCCCAAGGCATACTGCAGCAAATTGCATCGTTACTTTGCAAATTTGTTCAAGCAATCAACTCAATCTCACTTGGGGTACCAATCTGACAACAGGAATGATTAGAATCCAGGGCGGCTCGCCGCTCGTCACTTGGGACCGAGATGAGAGCGGAATTACAATGAAGCCTGAAATTGCCTGCTATTGTTACCTCCCTGTGTTCCTGTCCTCTCTCTCCATCCACCCTTTTCCGCATGCCCCCGCCGTCTGTCTCCTCTATTCTATCCTTCGGAGATGTGGTAACAAGGTGTGACTGTTAGAGACAAAGCCAAAGGGCGATTGTCTAGGATGGGAGACCACAAATAGCTCCTGTTATAAAAGTGCAGACCTGCCATCACCAGAGTGTAAAAACCCCTGATTTGGGGAGATGAAAAATTCAAATTTTGTGTGGAAATACGGTGAAGGATTAGAGTTGATGGCCCTTAATGTAGCAGTGCTGTACAGGAAGTGCTCTAAAAGAGGAATGAATACTTCATAACAGCGGAAAGAGGGGCAGCTTAGTCGAATTCCCTTTTGGTTTGGACTAAATACATTAAAATGACCTCAGCAATTGTGGCGAAATGCAAAGGGCAGAGGCAGGTGGCTCTCAACTTGCTTTATATTTATCAGTTTCTCCTCACATGTTGCCTTCGAGAGGAGGGTTGGCGGGGGGGGGGGGTGAAATGACCTGACGGGAGCTTAGGGGAGGAGAAGCAGGCTGTTGATTCTCATTTCACCGTTCCCATCTCCCAGCAGGATTGTCTGAGACATAGATAAATACTGCCAGCACTGCGATTTATAAGCTGTGCAGCAGACACAATTTCACCCATTACCTGACTGACTCAAAAGTCCAACACGCTTGAGTCCCCTGCATACAGAGTGCTGTGATTTCAGATGCTCGTGCCTTTCTTCTGTCCTCCCTTTGCCTGTCCTCTATCGCTGCCTTGTCAACACCACATGGGGCAAAGGAACGCTCGAACCCTGAATGCTTATTTTTCGGAACTACAAAAGCGATGTGCTTTGTCTAACAATGTTCGTTCATTTGTCAGTCTGGCTAAGACTGTGTGTTTCATCTCAGGTCTATACTTATTGTAAATACAGTATCAATGCAGGGGTGTCACAAAATTCTTGGTCCTACACAAAAGCAGCCCCCTTCTGTCTCTTAAGGCCCAGACAAACCGAGCCGACATTGAAGAACTAGCAGCGAAGGAGGCACTGTTGCGTCTCCTTTGCAAAAAAATTGCACTTGGACACACGGCAAAGACTACAGCCAACAGCCAATTGGCACGTAGGTTCTCTGCAGGCGGCGGTAGTTCGTATTTGTCATTCAAAAATGGAAACCGGAACACGTAGGGCTGTGGATCAGCAAGCCGTTGTTAAGATACACACATTAAAACAAAGCAGCGTTTTGCCGACAATACTCGCAACCGCTCTTGCTCACCACTTAGCTTCATTCCAGATGGCCATGGAAAAGATTTGTGTATTGGAATGATCAGATAAGATGAAGATGAAAAATGAAAAGAGACTCTGTGTGTGCCTTCTTAACTTCAGTCAATTTGCTTTCTTTCCTCAAGTCCGTTTCTCTTCCTGTGCACTGATTCTCTTTAGCTGAACAGCCAATCAGAGTGATTTATTTCACCGACGGGCTCCGCTGCCGATTCAACATGAGGTACGGGACACCTCAATGTCAAATGATTGCTTCTGTAATAACTTTTAGTAGGAGAATTTCTTTTTTCGATTTCCCTTCCTTTGAGAAAGATATGACTTGTACGTCGTCACTGGCTCTGAGCTGCGTTTAGAGACGAATCCTAGCGTCGGGGGGCAGACTAAACTATTTTGCACCTTTTGTAAGGGGCAAGATGGACCTCAGAGAGCCTCAATTACTTTTGTTTTAATACAAAGCTTAGTCTCACAGCCGATATATTCAGCCAATTTTAATTTATTTGCGACACTAATTACTTAGAAATAAAAAAATGCTTTTCAATGCCCCCCCCCCTCCCACACTGGGGCCCCACACTACGACGCCCCTGAATCCATGCCCAAGGGTCTGAAAGTCAGCCTACAAACATATGCGCCGTAACATTAGAAAAAAAGTTTTGTAATGTCGCAGTACTTTCCAGTCTTAGTGAGATTGTGAAAGGTCATGCTCACATTTGAAGTCAAATTCTATGTAATCTGGAAGCAATCTGACCACCTTTTTAGATAAGCAATGTAAAGAGAGAGTGATGAGAAGGAAAAGGTCATGCAGACATAATTATATTATTTCCAAGTACAGACAGATTGTGATGTAAAAAAAAAAAGAAAAATATCACATTTAAATGATTTACTATTGCCTAACAACCAGGATCTGAATTTAACAGAAGTTGGGCTGAAAACAAAACTAATCCTTGAACAATTTCTGTTCCTAACAGCAACTTTTTCTCTTCATAGTACAAACTGCAAAAAGCAAATTTTCTCACGATAACTCTTCTTGTTTTCTTTTTATTGGACCAGGTAGTGACATATCTGTCTCTGAGATATCTGCTGCGAAATAGTGGTTAAAAAAACATCTCATTATAGACCAAACACGATTAGGACGTGATGAGTTCTATTCTCTATATATTACACTTCTCTATTAATCTGTAGATCTCTAACAGTTTACTCCTGTTTGATATATCATATTAATGACATGATATTTGCAACAAAAAAAAAAAGAAAAGAAATCAGTGGCCAGCTGTTTTAAGGAAATGACTTGAAAGAACACATTTTGACCAGTTTTTCAAACATGTACATCTTCAGTGGGAGTGCCACAGTCGGGTTAAAGAAGATAAAAAGTACAACGGACTAATAGTTCCTTGGTCTTTTACTGGGATTTACTGGGAGAGGCGATGCGTATGCAGGAAGACTGGAGGAGAGGTTGAGCGCAGACACATGAGGCATTATTCAAAAATGTTATTATTGGATAGTTATCAAGATCAAGAGCATGGGTCAAACTTTGTGTCAAATTTTGTGGCGCCTAACATATTTTTTCTAGCATTTCGGAGGACCCTTTCATACACAGAGGCCCCTGATTGTGCATATGGTAGATCCGGGTATGCAGCAGCATATTAGTAGCTTCTGTAGAAAAGCATTTTGTCTCCTATCTATCCAGCGTAACAGTAGCAAAAACCACTTAAAGTTATATTATTGCTCAAATGAAATAGGGGAGCGAAATTCATCATTCATTTAAATCCTATTTGTGGAAGTACTTTTACTTTTGACAATGGATTACGGTTACATCATGTTACTATGTGTATTTAGAGACAGTGTTTGACATTAAATCTCTGGTACACATAGCAGCAAATAGGCTTTTTTCTGAACTTGAGGCTATTTTGTTTTGCAGTAGTATTAAATACCACAGGCTTTCCTCCCCATTCTCATTCAAAAGTCAAATTACTCCTTCAAGGCTTGCCAGTAATATGGGTTAATTGTTCTGGATGGCTGGATCACTTCCAAGCAGTTCATCCAATTTCCATTTAAATTGAGCTATCGGAGCGTGACACGGGCGACGCTTGGCTCGGCACTGTTGCAGACAGGCGACACCGGCGCACCGCGGGCTGGGATGCAGAAATAGCTGTTTACAGGTCATACTGGAGACTCTCAAGTGGCTCGCAACAAATGAAATGCAAGCCCACACCTTGCTGGTTCTCTCAAAAGGGCTTTAAGACGGAGCAGAAAAACCCCCTCATATTACCAAACCAGTCAAGTGTATATATGCAGTACATTGCTTCATTGTCAGTCTCCTGTTGGCTGTGGCCCCTTTTGTGACCCGACAGTCTGAACAATAGAGGACATGGTGCTCCTGATTTCTTTCTTTACCTTCAGCTCTCTGGTGATTCTTTACCTTATGAATAAGAGCTGCACTCCTCTGTTTGGCTCTTAAAATCTAAAGTCCCAAGATGCACCCCCCCCCCCGCTGCCCCTGCAGGATTCATGTCACAACATTTCTCAAATTATTGGACATGTTTACTGTCTACAATACACCCCACTGTTTTTAATTATAGCTGTTGATTTAAGGCTTCAGTTTCTTTCTCTCTCATAACACGTGGACTCTAATGAGCCATGATTATTTCCTCCCACTGCCACACATATTTGTTTTGTTTTCCTTCTTTACTCTGGGTATAAAATCAAGGCGGTGCATTCCATTTCAACAACGTGAATAAATCACCTTTCATCACACAAGTCACGCTGATGATTCCTACTATTAAAAACAAACTTTCTTTAGAATATAAGAATTCATCAAAAATACACCACAGGACTCTTTTGTTGCTCCACTCCCCCCACCCCCTTTGAACTTGAACTCAACACTCGCCCCTTCTGATGGCAAATTCACAAGAGACATGGTGTCTGAAATCAAAAATTGAACCATGCACTTTCCCGTCAAACTCAGTTTGCACTTAATGTTAATGTGTTAAGAGCTACCGACACATTTTGTGAATAGACAAAGAAAAAAGCTGAACAGTAGAGGGTGGTAATGCAACATTTATTTCGATGCAATGTGCAGTTAAACAACACATGAAAAAGAAGTAATTAGTGGCGTTCCATGCGATAGAGGAGTTATTGGATCTCCCTTTTTGGAGAGCCACTCCAAAACAGGAAGAAGAGGAAGAAGTGAGATTAAATGCATCCTCAATTATAACAACTGTGCGATCATCTGCTTTTTTTTTTACAACAATAAAGAAGGAACACCAGCATTTTTATCAGAACCCTCAAACACTCTTCTAACCATCTGACTGGAAAAACATTCAGCCTGTTGCACAATGACAAATAACTTTAATGCCTTTTGTAATTTGTACCTGTTTTTCCTAATCCATGCAAACATGGTAGCTGTGAATCACATACAGTATCTTCTCGCTGAATCGGAATGTGAACCAAAATTTAAAAAAAATATCATCACCTGTGTCGGTCTGTATTAATGTTACTTTCCGATATTTAATATTTTCATACAAAAAAAAATATACGTATATATTTGATTGTGTTTTTCAAAGAGAGTAAGGTCATAATCATTGCACTCTCAACTTGAGAAACAAGGTAAACATATTTGTGTTAATTGTTTTCGTGTGACAGACAGAATCTCTTTTCATCAAGATGTTTGAGAAGTCTTAAAGAATTCTGGAAATACCTTCTGTAAGGAGGAAAGTGTTGTGAAACGACCTTCTGAGTATTTATTTATCAGAAATTGAATGCTTAACTCTCTCTATCTCTTTCAAATATTTGAAGTGTTTTCTCCAAAAGAAAGAATTTCTGCATTTCAGTTCAGTTCAAAATTAGACTGAAAGAGTTCCAAATAATACTGCCCCTCTTTGTCCCAATGCCTGCTTTGTGACTTCAATGTAATGGTAATACATGAGAGGCACACACTAACCCAGCATCCTGCCTCACTTTGCCTCCACACATCACAAAGGCAGCCCCTGTGCTCTGTGGATCAGCTTGGATGGCTTGCATCAGTCATACCCCCACAGCCAATCCAGCCCAACTTCTCATAAAACCCACACCATTCTGTATCATCGATTCGTTCCCTTCTAGAAATGGGCCCCATGTCACGCGTATTGTTTCTAGATCGAAAAGGAGTTTGCCAACATCTGCTGTAAATCATAAACTCCCATTAACTCGAGGGATCCATTCTGCCACCAGCTCTCTTTCTCTTTCTCTCTTTGTCCTGGGTCAAACCATTGTCTTGGTTTTATTTTGGCAACCTTAGCAGGCCAGACCCTCCATCACTGTCTCCACCGTCAGAGGGAGGACTCAGGTTTGTGAACACAATGATGTTGGGGACAACATTAAAGCGTTTAACCAAGTGGAGGGGCAGCGTGACCCCACACGCTCACACGCTCAGTTGGGTCAGGAGGAGAAAATGGAGGTCACATAACACACAACCACATATTATTCTAAGACGCTAAATGACACTAGGAGGGAGAGAAAGTCAAATACATTTAGGTTCATGTTTGACCTATTTTATCTATGTATGGTTTTCCTTTAATTGAGTTAAAGGGTCAGTTCACCCAAACCAAATACAAAAACATTTTTTCACTGACCACTTTGTGGTGTCTAACCATGAATATGGTTTGGGTTTTATTTGCTGAGCTTTATGCAGCTTTATGCGGCTTCTAAGATATTTACAAAATTCTAACCCTGGTGTTTGTTTACACAGTTCCCCAACCTTATCAAGGCAGAAATAAGCAATAATGTCTGACATAAAGATATATTAGAAACTAAGAACTAAAGAGCTTGAAAAAAGGTATTTTAAAGAAACAATTTTTGTTTTGTTTTTTGTTTTAGAAAGCAGACTAAGTAAAAAGATATCAAAAACACCCCAAAATAGAAATCACATTATAAAAGATAATGTCTGTGTGTGATAGATCAAGATGAAAATATCAATAAATGAATAATTAAAGCAAAGAAACATAGTAAGATATACACATTCTGTTGGGAGAAACTATCTAGCATCCATATAACTGAAGCAATCTTGAAAGGAATAGTTCGGCATTTTTGAAAATACACTTATTAGCTTTCCGGTGGAGTGATTTGCTGCTGACTGTAGCCTTGAACTGTACAGACATTAGAGCCGTTTATTCTTCTCATCTAACTGTTTCCAAGAAAGCCTAAAAGCCTAAAATTATAACTATCTGAACATTTATTTTATTTGTGATTTCAGTTAACTGACTCTTTTAAAAAAATGTCATTCAGACTCAGAGAGGAATGTAGGAATGAAAGAAATATAACGCTTTCTGTTTCATTTATATATAAAACATAAAATATATGTTTTGTTCCTTCTACACATTGAAATGAGCATTTGTCTACAGTTTCCTGCACCACGAGTCCGCCGTAGAAGGCAAATTTTGAACCAGACTCAGGTCTCCCACATTAGCAGTTCCCCTTGAGCTGCCCTTGACTTGAACGCACTGAGCCCGAGGCGCTGGGCTGAGGGCTGGGCTGACGACTGGGCTCCCCCCAGGCTCCCCTCCCCCATGGACGCTCTGCAGGTTGCTTGCCTGTCTGCCGGCAAAAAAAAAAAAGAAACATGTCCAGATACTTCTATTGTTCTGTGCTCTGATCTTCACACAGGTTGCTAAAACAAAGCCCTCTTATTAATATTTATAGCCTCTCTGATGGGACGGGATCAATGGAGAGAGGAGAGAGAGTGTGCCTGAATAATCATCATCCATCTACTTCCAGCCCTCTCTCTTCTCTCCATCTCTCTGAAGTAGCGTTGTTTTAAAGAGGAATTCAGGGTGTGAGCGGGAAATGGAAATGTGATGAGATAGGCGAGAGGAATGGCCGTGTCCCAGTTCACACGTGTGTGTTTATGTTTGCTTTGTGTGGCTTTCAGGCTGCCCCCTTGACAGGGGTGGTACTGAGTTATTTTTGCACACACTATATCCCCGTTTGCCTTCGTAGATATCCTTCTGGACTTCAAAGCCTAGCCGTATTTTGCTTGTTTCTGTTGACTTTCGTTTTGCCTTCATTTCTTCTCTTTTTCCAGCTGAAGATGTGTGGGAGAGTGCTAAGAGTGGATATGTAACAGACTCCTGGTGTCTTCATTGGCAGGCCCAGCATGGTAGATCTCCAAGATGAAAGTCTGACAGCCTGAGACTGTCTGCTTCAGTAGGTGGGCACGCTGCCCAGTGCTCAGTAAGCGAATTAGGTGGGCAGTACGCCCAACACTGCCCCTGTTGACTGACAGTGGCCCCGCCGAGCGCTCTTTAACTGCACAAGGAGAAAGTTATTAATCAGATGCGTTTGCCTCCTCCAGCTTTTCCTGCACAGGAGGAGGAGGGGAGACCTGGCTTGGTGATGAATGCCCTCACTTCTACGTGTTTCAAAAGTACAGTTTATCCATGAGGAATGGAGCAGCTTGTACATGGGCTGAGGGGAAATTGCCTTTTCCTTTGACCTGCAGCCAAGGGTGAGGAAGTGAATGGAAAGCGATATGAGAGTGTCTGCCCTCTGAGGTGATGAATACGGTGTAAATTAGAGGAAGAGGCCTTTCAATCTCGAGCGCTTTGGCTTTTCCCATTCTTACCACGTAAAATTGTTTTCTGTCTTTTGCTCTACAGCCCATTCCTGCCTCCCTCATTTTTTTTCTTAATCTCTCTTTCCCTTTTTCTTCCATTTTTATATTTTTTCTCCACCTCCACCCCCTCCTCGCTGCACTGCAGCAGGGTTCTGGGGGTGTGCGGGTTGACAGGTTGAGCTCTGGGAGGTCGAGAGGGCAAGGGCAGCATTTGCAGATTGTGGGACAGAAAGCTGAGACAGCACGGCCTTCAGTTAGAACGCAGTGTGCAGCAGGAATCGCGAGGCCACGCAGAGTCACTGAGAACCGTGACCTTGAGTCGTGAGCAGAGAAAAAAATCAACACAAATCCATCAAGGCTGGACGTGGATTCGCAGGCCCCAGTTTCCTGCGTATGTGTGCACTCATTGGCATATGGTGTTTTGCTCAAAATGGATTAGACAGAACCCCTCATGAATTATTGTGAATGCCCAGGATATTGCAGTGCACCACTGAGAGATAAACAAATTAGTGCTTTTATCATGTCTGCCTTTAATTGATATTCATGAATGGAGTATTTCATATGCAACAAAGTCTTTGGTCCAATGCTAAACATTTAAATGTGGATTATTAATTACTACTATAACAATCCAGTGGATGGTGTGTGTGTGTGTGTGTGTGTGTGTGTGTGTGTGTGTGTGTGTGGCTTACATAAATGCTCAGAGTGATAAACTCCCAAAACTACACAAAGTTCCAACACAAAGCCTGTGGGACATGAATCTTTGAATCATACGTGAGTGGAATAACAACCCTGGACTGCCTATGAGGAGACTGATGGACTGCTTTAAAAATACATGTGATTCCAACTAGACTCAATCTTTATTTGGAACTAGTCCTGCTGGATTGACACTCATACCAACCTGGGAAAAAGAGTTGGCTCTGTTGTGCTTCCCCCCCCCAAATTCGACAACTTTGTAGTCAAATTATTCCACATAGAACGTGATGTTTTTGAGCTTTTTAACTTCTTGAGCTGTGTTTATACAATATGTGCATATATCAAATGGTCCTTCACTAAAATGTAAAATTTAGCTCCTTTAAAGCGCATCCACAAATGTAACAGTTTCAGTCCCCCACAGAGCCTTTGGCAGGTGGAGGGACGGTTAACACCCACAGAACCCTATTTAAATTCTAGTCAAATGCCAGGTTTCACATCTTATATATCAGGTCGATTTGTGCATTGATCAAATTCATGTGAAAGACATTTCTGTTTAATTGCACAGCTGTAAATCGAACTATTTAATAATAATGACAGAATATGTGATGCACATATACTGTATATCATGGGGATCACTCATGTCATTAGTGCATTACCTATATCAAGAGAAGCATCATTTCAATATGCTCGATATTAACTTCCCAACTTCTACTTAACTTTGTTGTTCCCATGAGATAATAAAAAAAATAAATAAAATGTGTAAAATACACACACACACACACACACAGACAGACTTGAACATCCAGTAGGACACATAAAACATAATAAAATACACAAAACATATAATAAAAAACATTTACAATAATACATTTTTATTAGGGAAAGTATACAGTGTAGTAAAAAATATTTTCTACCTACAGTCTGGTTATAATGGTATTAAACAGGATTGTCACCAGTAGGCTAGAACTGGATGTCATGGAAGAGGGGTTTGTCATTGATTGGAGTTTTTTTTTCTTTCTCTCGCACTAGGGGAGGGAAGGAGGGGCATTACTTTTTTTCTTTTCCCCCTGCGTGCAACCCTTACATTTGGTTGCTTTCCCTTGAGTCTCAGCCTGCAATCTGGGGGTTTTGGACTAATTTCTCGTGTTATTTGTAATAAAGAAAATGTGAGAAATATCTTCATCTAGCACTGGTATTTGTAAAGTGAACAAAGGTAACCAATTACAGTGTCTAAAAACAGGAAACAAGAAATGAGGGGCTGTAGTTTACTACATCCACCGCTGATATAAATGGCAGCAACTTTTAAACACATCCTCAGCAGCATTTCAGAAACACAAGACTATCGAGAAGTATGGCTCCTGATTTGAGCTCTAACACAACAGCTATGAGATCGTGATGGCAAACTGAAACGTTTCCTTTTGAATTTAAGGAGTGTTGAAAATTGTGACTGTGTTCCTTTAAAGTCACATTTAAGGGAAACAAAGGTTAAAACATTATTAGCTTTAATGTTGTTTTTAATTATTATTATTATTATTATTATTATTTTTTTTTTTTTACAGTTAATCAAAGTCACACGTGTAAACTCTGTTCTGGATTTCTTCTGTCCTCTAATTAGGAAATCAGGAGACTCTGTTTGACCCTCACCAGCCACCATAGATCACAGTTAGCTAGCAGCTGCTGGTGTGCTCAGTGTGTGGCTACTTATTTGAGTAGTTTCTCATTTATTGTGGCATTTTGCAACAACACAGTCTTGTTTGGCTATCACTGGGTGCTTATAAAACACAAAGCAGACTTAATTTGAAGGATTATTGCCTTGAAAAACATCAACCAGCGTCCAAATATGGAACAGTGTGTGAGTGTTTACCCCTCTACAAAGGAGCCTGTGGAGAGCCTTGCACCCAGATTGTCCTCCAAAAGTACATTGATTTTCAACAGTTTTTAGTAAAAAAAAACTGATACGTTAACTATCTTAAGAAAGTTTTACAGCCAGGAAGACTGACACATCTGTGCATGCCTAATTGCCTACAGTTTTCACATCAGTTCTGGGGTGTAGGAGGTTAAGTGCAACATTAGAAAGCTCTCCTCTCTGGACTCTTAATGAGGCCTTATTTTCCAAATGGTCGGTTTTCTCCTGCCAATTTCTGCTTCAAGTACCTTTTGTTCAAGTCTTCAAATGAAGGTTGATCTCAAACTCACCCCGTACAATGGCTGTGTGCTTGCAATGCCTCGCTCACATCCACTAGATGTTAAAATCCTGTAAAAGAAGCAACTGGGGAGATCTTTAAAATGAAATACTACCTCATGTTATGTTGCTCTTTATTTTCACTTTTGTGCCTATTTATGAAAGTCCCCAGCTTGATTATTATAAGAAAATTGATCACTGTTCGGTGTTCTGGAGGAAAGCAGCTGCTAAATAAGTGCACTGATGTATCTTTTTCCCATCTACTGCCACCATAATGCGCCGACTAAGTGATACCACCACCACACTGTGTCTGTTTAAATATGTGTCTTTTGTGGCAGCTGGCCCGAGCCCTGGCACATGGAACAAATTCCCTGCAGTATGTTTTAATACAAGAGAGCAGATCCACGCAGCCTGTAGCAGCTCACTTATGGATAGGCCATACTGAGATTGTACAACCATCAGTCTGGGGCCTGAACTAGGGATGAACCAGCAGTAATGATGCATTCATTGTCTTAAAGAGCAGCTTCCAGTCGTCGCAGAATGAATGTTTCTCATGCTGGGATATTGTGCGAGACAGTGTTTTTCTTCTGTCTGTTATTCTTTTAACTGCACTTGTAGAAGTGAGAAATGATGTACAGTCAGGCTCTCCGCTGAGCGACTACTTCCCTGGGAAATGTCGCACATTTTCTGAATTGCATATGAATATGTGCAGAGAAAGATTGGAGGCTGATTATGATTTATGGTGATCTGGGAAGCTGCAGCTGTGATTTTGAGTCTGCACATACAGTTGAAATGTAAATGTATTGTATAATGATCCAGCAGTTTTCCACTTTGCCTTTGTGTGTTATAACTTTAAAGTGCCTTCTGTGCTTTTTTTTATCGCTTCAGTAATAATAATGTCTCTCTAACAAAAACGGTTTTGTACAGATCTGTGGTCCTTTTTTAAAGAAACAGTTTGGCATTTTTGGTAATACGCTTATTTGTGAGATAGAGATTAGAAGGTTGATACTACTCACATGTCTGTTAAATATAAGGCTGCAGACAGTTAGCTTAGCTTAGTATAAAGACAGTGTTACTGTTATTTAGTGAGCTTCAGAGGTGCCTGTAGCTGTATTTCTTTTTTCCTTTTTGAACGGACCAGACCGGTTGTTTCCCCCTGTCTTTATGCTAAGCTAAGCTAACCTGCTACTGACTGTGTTCATATGTAACTGGTGGATATGAGAGCGTTATTGATCATTTCATCTAGCTCTTGACTAGAAAGCGTGTAAGCGTATTTCACTAAATGTTGCTTTAATTATCACAGTAGTTTAATTGTTTCATTCTCTGCTCATCTCTAGAGAGGGAAAAAAAGACAAAAAAAAGGAAATAGTGGACATTCAGTTGTGCTGACATGCGTACAAATAATAGTGCTCCGAGAAGCGTTCCATTCATCACTAAAATGAATTTTGTCTCATCATTGGCTGAGATTTCCGACCATTCATCTATGTGAGTAATGGCCCCTCTTTAGAGGTAGATGCTACCTCAACCTTCACCTCACTTGTATCTTAAACCCGCTGTGCTGTGCTTTTGTCTGTCTGAGCGTGTAATGTAGTGACACATCCGCTGGGACAGCAGACATGAGGTTAAAGCAATTCACCACGGAAGAAAACTGGAGCCTGCTTTGGCACCGGTGAAGAATGGGCAGAGACAAGCATGGATACCAGATGGCAGTGAATCTGTAATTACAATTCTCTGGTGCAAAGTGAGGCACTGGTGGAATGAATCTTTTCTGTAGCTTCAAATATCCTGCGTGGAAAAGTCTTTGTTTACTTGGCAGAAGGTCCAGCAGTCATCCTGGTTTCTTTGAGGTGCAAGATTGCCGTTTTCAGTGTCTGCTGCAGAGTTCAAGTGTCGAGGAAAGGTCATTCCGAACCATCAGTCTGCAGCAATGTTGGTGTCTGCCAGTGTCTTTTGTGGAATGGTAATAACCAGCCTAATCAAAAACAGAATGAAGATGGACAAAGACGGTTGCACAGAATTTAAATAGGATGAGCCTTTAATGGCTCCCAAATGGAGAGCCAGGTCTGTGCTCGCCCCAGAGGGACTCACCTGTGATTTACCCTCCTTACTTCTGTATGTGACAGGGTGGCATTGTGGCATCGCCCGCCCCCTCCCCTGTGACCCTGGATGATCCCTCTTCCGCAGGAGGCTGCATAATTGTCTAATTAAATGTAGAGACAACAGCCCCAGCATACCTCATTAAAGACACCGCTCCATCAGCTCCCACCTTTCCAATTCTTTTAAAGGACCCCACTCATTTTGGCAGGAAAGGTCAAACAAAGAAAAGAGTTGGAGATAGTTGCCTGTCCCTCTGGCACCCCTCCTATAGACTCTAAATTAAACGGTTATTTTATGACAATGTAGAAAAACAGGCGGCTCCACAATTCTTTCTATGATTTGTGTGTCCAGAGAGAATTTTGCTTACTTGTTGGATCAGCTTGATCGATAATATGACCCATAAACATGCAAACAACTATGGCAGCACAGAGGAAGAGAAATGGAGCAATTCGTTAACAAGATATAGTGTTTTCCATAATAAAATGCAGTACGGTTGTACCTCTTAAGTGGTGTGCAGCTACCCTGCAAATAAAGAGAATGCAGTAATTTTTTTTTTTTTTTTTTTTTTTGTATTAATGAGGCATGCACCATTGAATAATTTCAACAGATAAATGAGCCAGGTTTGAGCTGCTTATAAATGAGGCTAGTTGAGCAAAATGTTCCCATGTGACTTCTCTCAACACTCAGAATATAGTGAAATAATATTGTGAATATTTTATAATGCATCACAGATGCACTATAAAAAAATTCAGGCATGTCTTTATTTACATTATGTGGGTTTTTAAAAATATTTTTACAGGTTATTTGATATATTTTAGTATTTATTTCATTATCAGCATGTATACTATAATTGTGTTCATAATTAGAACAATATGTACTTCCTTTATTGCCACAGAAATAAAATGTTGCATGCTGTAATTTTGATTAAGAAAGAACCCATCCAGAAAATTCCAGTAAAAAAAAAAAAACATCAAGCATACATAAGCTGCATTTGCTTGGCAATTGCACACTCCTGTATCAAACCACACGGAAATCTGTGTGTTCGAAGTGTGTGAGAGAGCTTTAACAAACGTGCATCAGTATTAATATCGTTGGTGTCTTCATGGTTGTGGTTACAAATGTGCCCTTGCCAATTTCAGAGCCAAATTTATCCGTCTGCCTCCGTCCAGCTGATGCTAAATGTAACCTTTCCAAGTCCAATTATTTATGAAGTCTACAAACGCGTCTAACCGCCTCCTCTCCCTCTGGTTCCCCCCCACATACATATATCATAAATATTTGAGAGGATGGATATTGGAGGTTAACATATGTCCCATCTGAAATGTCAGTGGATCCTCCAGTAGCCAGCATGCTGTTGACAGAGCACCAAACCACTTTGTTTGGGATGCGAGACTCTATCACGGGTGTTGTTTAATCTCCTGGCCCGACACGAACGTGGCTGCCCTGAATATGTACTCTCACACAGGATCAGTTTGCTCCTCCAGGTGTCTCGCACGCTTGAGAGAAGAATGAAAGAAACCAATTTTTGTCAGTCAGGTTGCAAAGTGGCTCTGTAACCTGTCACAAGAATCAAATACTCCGCCTGACATTTAATCTACTCATAATCTGGACACTATAGATTTTGTGTCGAGGTGTAAAAGTAGTCTCTGGAATTTAGCTTTTGGGTCTTCAGGGAGCGTAAATAATCTTGTAGATTGGAGTGACAACTTAAGACAGTGCACTGTGTTAACCACTCTGTTGCTTTTATAAAGTGTGTGTGTGTTGTCTCGAGCGATGTGGTCAAACACAGTCTGAGATTGAGGAAAATAATCAAGTGTCTCTCACGAGGCATCTCTGAGATGGATATGTCGTTTTATTATTAGTTAAACCCTGGCTTCCCTTTCCTACTTCCTAATGATTCTGCTGATCCAGCAAAGTAAACTTTCTGCAGTGACCTTTGCCATGGCAGACTTTATAAGTGACCTCAATGAAAGCCTTATTCAAAACTACCATTCGTGTTCTTAGTTCCCTGAGCCCCAGGTAAATCCATATTAGTTGTCGTTAATGAAAACGGGAATAATAAACATCCTGTGTTACAGGCTGCACACTAAACGACTAAACTAAGATTTAATGCTGACTTTATGTGAGTAATTTTGTTTATATATTTGCCCCTGATGTTGATGGATGATTGGGGCTTTGCTTTAGCCCATGAATAATTCATCACGAGGAGAATGTGTTTCCGAAATTGTTGATTGTGATATCTAATTAATACGAGTCCCAGTGGTCAGTTCAAGTGAAACGACTATGCTACCCAGTTGAGCGTAGCGTTACCTGGTCAGTGCAAAGACCAGCTTGTGTCAAACTAACTGATACATTTAAAGAGGTTGTTCCCTGCATGTCTTTTTACAGGACAGTTTATCATTTTCATTAATACACTAGGAAAAGAAAGGCCATTTATATGAAGCCTCTAATGTGACAGCTTTTTGGCTTGATTTAATTATTCACTGACAGGAGGATAATAACATTTCTGAACAACTTTAGAAACATGGCTTGTGCGTTGCATTGATGGGACGAACCAGGAGGAAGTTATTTTCAGTAGACCTGAAACTTTTAGTCCATTAATCTATTAGTTGATCGACAGAAAATGAATTAGCACCTACTCTGGCAAAAGAAATTGGCTGATTCGAGCTTCTCAAACGTGAGGATTTTTATGATAAATTGAATATTTGGCTTCTGGACTGTTGGTCGGTCAAAACATTAGAAGATGTCGCTTTCAGCTCGGTTTTGTATTTTCTGACATTTCATAGACTTCACAATTAGTAGAGATAATTAAAAAGTTGCAGCCCTAATCCACAGGCATGAACTCACTTTTTTATTTATTTTTATATATAAATACTCTTTGTTATTAACATGCATACCACATCCTATACATTAGAGGCTACATGGGAAACGTGGGACATAGCTCAGTATAAAGTTATCAATATTACTTTAAAGAAAGTCTGGGTCACTGGCCCCATTTACCCTTTTGAACGCGCTTGCTGGACAGAATGCAGATAGATGCGTAAAGGCCAATAGAGGGAGCCCAATAGCTATTTGTCCTTAAGCTGAGATGGGGCAAGGGGGTACCACTGCAGTTTGTTTACATGCAAAATGGTGTAATGACTTAATAAATGCCACATTAAAGGGTTAAGTACGGCAAGTTAGTCGCAGCTACAGACTGCTGAGTTTCAGTTGTCATGGTATAGCTCAGGCTTTCTGACCTCCACTAACTAGAATCTATTTGCTGGCCTTTGCGAGGACTAACTGAAAGCTAGGCGGAGGGCTATGAGACGCAGAGTCTGTCCCAGCAGATGGGTGGTGACGGGGGTGTGGAGTCGGACAGCTGTGGTCCGTCACTTTTTCCAGAGGTTTTCCAGGCAGCTATAGGAACCTGTCAGCTGGTTCGCTTCAGCTCCAGGAAAAGAGACGACTGGTCTCGGGGGGGGGCAGGCTTTTCTTTCTCTGCAGTCTTCATAACCGGTGCAGTGGTTTACCTCACGATGCCGTCTCGCTTTGCTGGCGTCCTCCAGTACACAACAGTCATAAGGTGGCTCTTTACACATCCTCTGAAAGATTAATGATCGTACGCTCATTGTGACCGAGGATTTGACTCGCACGTTTTATCCATACCAGGGGAAACGGGAGGTTTTCAAAGCAGACAGCTACAATGTATATTTCACTGATATTGCAAAAGAAAAAAAATCTTTACAACGAAATGTTAAAGGAAACAGTTGCTCCCTCTAAATATTAGTTTTGTAGTGATTTGATCCACCTGGCCGGGGATGATTGATGGACTTAATATATTTCATTAAGGCAAGGATTTCTATATCTCTTGTAATAAGTTGCTGTGTTCAGCCCGCCTCGGAGGCCGCACACGTCTGCAGTTAAACTCCAGACAGCGCCGTTGTTTGAGTTTGAAGGGCTCAGGAATATTACTTCAATAAATATTTGATGAAAGAGGAAGTTCTATCGATTCATTACACTGCGAGTAATATGTGTACGTGTTCATTAGGCCGCCTCCGAGTATCCGTGTTTAATATTCTTTGTTTACAGTGGAGGGTCACATATGGGGAAACTCATGAATATGGAGCAGGTAGCCTCCGCTCGTCTCTCAGCTCTGCACAGATGCTCGTCCTATGTTCTGTACACACATACATATACACACACACACATACACACATACATACATACATACATACATACATACATACATACACACACATACACACACATACATACATACATACATACATACACACACACATACATACATACATACTGTACAGACAGATCAGGCACAATACACGCATGCATGTTCCCTTTCTGTAATTAAAGCAATTAAAGTAGGTTTGCATACATTTCCATGATTGACAGAGAGATTTCACTGTTATCTTTTACTGATTCCTGGTAAAATAAAAACCTCATGTTTCTTACAGGATGTATACCTGGTTAATCTCAGACATCTTGGACCACCTGACTCATAAAAAGGCATCTTCTGGGGGGAAAAAGAGCAACATGAAGGAGGCGTTGAACACAGAGGAGTGTATTTCTGTATGTGCTTTTCTGCCTCTCTGAATGTCTTTTCTATTTGTGTGTACAGCTGTGGCTTGAAAGTGTGTGTGTGTGTGTGTGTGTGTGTGTGTGTGGGGGGGGGGGGGCTGTACCAGGAGAGCGGTATGGGCTCTGCCCTGCAGCATTTGGGACAAAGGGGCCTACTCCTATTATGCATGCTGCTGGTATCTGTGGGAGATGAGATTTGGTCCTGGGTCCAGGTCCAGCTAATGAAACGCATGCTAAAGATTTGCTTGGAAATCTCTCAACTTCTCTTCTTTTTTAAAATTCTCTTTTTATTCTGAAGCATTTCCTTCTTTCCATGATGTTAATTCATGACTTCATTGTCAACCACCTCTCCTCCTGTCTTTGCATTTCTACAAACACACACACACACTTGCACCATTTCATCATATTGGGTCAATCACCGGCAACCATAACCTTCAACATGAGCGAAAGTTAAAATAATCCAAGGACGTATAAAAGTGATGCTCGGTTAATTAGGACTGAAATATAGCAGCAGTGCCAGGAAGGTACCCTGCTGGAGCAGAGCTGCTTCTTTGTTTATATCCCTGTGCTTTGAGTGTAGCTGGGAGGCATGGCAAGTGGAATTCACTCAGGTGATGGGTTTAGTACGAGCGGATGCAGAGGGGGAGCGCTCTCCTCCCTGCTGACTCTCTCAGCCGGCTCTGGCATTAAGTCAGCCCGGCTCTGTACCAGACGACAGCACGGCAGCTGTTTCCTATGACTAGGGAAAAAAACACATTGATTCACTTCCTCGGTTGGCCTCATTTGGGAAGAGATGGAGTGTGGCCAAAATGCTCTCCACCGGCGCCGAGACATGGACAGTAGAAAAAGGTCAGCAGTGGAGAGGAGAACGGAGGGAAAGCTTGGCTTTAAATGACACAAACAATATTTCAGCTGTGAATGGATTTTAACCTTTTCCCACTGTGGGAGATGAACCTTGATGCTTTTTAGTAATTCTTCTGTCCTGCAAAGGCAAAACCCTCCAACTACATATTTGGTCAAAATTTAGTTTAGACCTTAATCTGACTTTTTTTTACTAGACTATATAAACTCAGTTGCCAGTTTATTAGGTACAGCTTGGCCCTAATGGAGTAAAATACCACAGCCCTGTAATAAATCTAAAAGACTACAATAAGCTTTAGTTTGGACCCATTTTAGAGAGCTGTTGATTCAACTTTATGGTCATTTTGGAGGTTGTAGTTTGTGGTACTGTTTAATTGTATTGTGTTACACTGACAGCTGTTTCTATTATTTACTATGTCCTCATTGATATAAATTGGTTGGATATAATATTAAAAACAACATAATTTAATGGCACAACAAATTAATAACCATTAAGTTGAAGAAACACATCCTAAAAATGGACTTATATGTGGCCACTGAGTGAATGTATTGTCAAATAAAATTAAAAAAATTAAAAAATATGTTATTTATGTGAAAATGGCTTTACATTTTAAGTACCCACAAAAAGAGGTAAAAAAAAACAAGCCTAACTGCACTCTGGCTTGGTAATCTGAAAATCATGGCAAATAATGATAAGAGCAAGTCTAACCAGAAAGCAGTCTCATAACTACTGTGTTTCACAAAGAAATGTTCGTGCATCCAGACATTAGCATTTATCCTGCTGTCAGTGGTATTGATTCTTCAAGTGAACTCTCATCTGACAACCAACCGCGCTGTGGAGGCTTTTGAAAAGCCTCAGTACTGTGCTTAGTGCCGGTCCAATAACTAAAGGCAGTTTCACAAGTTATGTGAAAAGTCATTGCAAGGATGCCAGGAGATATTTTGTTTTCCTTTAAGGGCAAACGTTCTTTCACATCAGTGTTATAGAAATTACCTGGTAGTACACAAACATGTCAACACATTGGTAGCAGAAATACCCAAATTACTTCATTTACTGTTTTAATTCCTGCTGCTCTGGTCTCTATCTGCTATCTAAATATAATCTTCTGGAGATGATGGAACAAATTCAAAGAAACAAATACCTGCAAAATGTCATGCAGTTTAAATCACTGGAGTAAGAGATAGCAGTGGTACGATCAATAGTTCTCTCATGCTACTTCAAACATTGATCCTCTCCTTTTTTTGAGATTTAATTAGTTCCTGAATATGCTCAGTGTAACATGAATATTGTGGTATAGCTATCGAGCGCCAGTGTGATCTATACTGCATTTGTTCAGGGATCAATTATGAATGTTGTAATTTGCCATTGATGTAATTGATTCTTTTGTCCAATTATACTGGAGACTGTCGTCAGCCTTTTTTTCGCTGTGCAGCTCAATGAGCGGCCCATCAGTGGGGCGTCCTCGGGAGAAACAATAAGCCGACTCCTCTGTCTACCACTGGGTGGGCTGGCCTCTCAATTACACTGCACCCTCCACTGTGTTTGGATATATTAATAATCTAAAAAGGACATATGTGGAAGGGAACATTTTCATTTCCTTTTTTAATTAGATTGTTTTGGATTAATGGGTAAAAAATCTCCTTGTCTTTTTTTTTTTTTTTTTTTGTATTTTTATTGCAATATTTTTATGACTACAATATTTCATAATCCACGTTTTTGTAAATTTTACCACAGTTTTCCATTACATTTCACACGCGTGTTAACTTATTTTTTACCTCCCAGAAAAATTGGTATCACTGAATTGATAGCTGTTTTCTATAACATTTACACTTTGATTACAATTATGTGAAAGAGTTTATGCTATTGTAATGAAGCGACGCTACTCTAACATTGGCTTACCAGCTAACATTAATGCGGTTGTCGATTTTTAAGTAGCATATTTAGGTACAGACTCAAATATTTGCAAGTAATACAAACTTTAAATAATACTGATGTGGAATGGAAATATTTTGCGCAACATTATGAAGATGGTGTAACTAATTACTTTTTGTCCCACCTGGATAAGTGTAGATTCCAATGACTTATGCATCTAAGTGTTGATGTACTTCTAATAGCTATAAAAATATCAATATCCATTTTTGAAGCCATTTTGACAACAAACTTGTCAGAGATTGTATTGTATATAAAATCGACTTTTCCCTCTTGATATTGTCCCTTCAATTTCCTGAAATAGGTTTCTATTTCAAACCCTATTCACAAGCATCCCTAGATTCAATACATCAGAGCAACTCCAGACTCAAAAGTTTCAACTCATCTTCTATCTTTCATGTACTGTATGTGTCATGAGATTGGCCTTCTCTGTCTGACCTTTTTTGGAGGATGTTTTGACCACATTTTGACTGACCACGTTATAAATTGTGTGTGTGTTTTATCACCGACAACAGCGTATTGATTCTGCTCATACCCATCATCTAAAACATCCGTGATTGGTTCAGGGGTCTCCCTGTCTTCATCAGCATCCATCACCCAATAACCAGAGTCACTTAAGCATCAGTTTTCTCTATACATGCATGCACACATACTGTATTCTTCTCTGTAACTCTCAGTTTTAATAAATCGGTCATTAAAATACTTTATTCATTGGCCGAAACATTGTGCTTAACAGTGTTTCCAGTGCCAACTAAGATGAAACGTATTAACACTCTATTTTAATTTGAATTTAGTTGAAACGCCACCAGAGGACTGTTAAAATTTAATGCAAATTTACTAGTTTAATTACATCTAGTCAAACTACTCCCCCAACACTGCCAGTATACCCGCCGCTCACTGAGTGAACCAGCTTCCTGTTCTCCCATAGCTAATTAGATCACGCTGATGGGGAAAACAATGCAAAATTACAAACAAATTGAACAGAACCAAATAGATGAAATAGAACATGGCACATCAATTTCAGGTAGAACCCACACCTTCATTATCTGCTCAGCAGACATGTTAGTCACATGAATAGCTGCAGATATATATTTACATTTTTTTTTAATGAAAGCGAGCTGTGTTCCTAAGGATTTATGAGAATGTTATTTTAGGATAAATGGATGCTTACTGGGAGATGCCTTCAGCAATTAAAATTTGAACTTCAAAACTCAATTTAAATATCTTGCTGTGAGTCTTTTATTGCTGTTGTAAAAATCTAGACTTCTTACATCTCTTGTAAAACATCATGCCAATCTACTCGGTACATAATCTAATTGCTTCCTTTTCTTGCAAACATTATATATTTCTTTTGATAATCCACATCTGTCTGCCTCATATGGACAGCTGCTCACTACATAATAAAAGGCTCATTCTGCTCCAGGTACATCTACAACTTCACTACGCGTTGTAAAGTACATAAATGGATGCGCTGTAATTTAATATTCTGCAGAACAGAAAATGTCAAATGTGTCCTGTTTGAACTGCATTTTATTGTAAGAGCAGACTCAAAGTATTTCTTCCCTCTCACTTTCCACATGTTATTGTTCTTTCCAGCAGTGAGAGGTAATTGGAATTGATGCTCCTTACTATAGCAGAGCTGTTGTCTGGTAATTTTGAAGAAACAGGCTTTGCAAAACTAAAAGCTGTGCCAGGTTGTGATGGCTGTAGATTTTGAAGCATGAAGACGCATGCTCTAGCAATGGTGTGAAATGCATCACTTCCAGAGTATTGACTGTGTTGGCAGTTGAAGGTTGCAACATAACTTTTCTCAATTGCAGCCTGTGAACAGCTTCCATAAATATGTCGATTTTGGTTTCTTAAGACAAACGGCAGCTTTGAAGTCTTTGAAATGTGTTTTTTCATTAAACAGCTTTTTACTGTTGGCGATGGGGTCACACATGAACAAACAGTTTTTTGAATGTATTTAACACGCGAGAGGTATGTCTGGCTGTGCTCTTCTCACTGGTTTGAAATGGGCAGGACTCAGTTGGGACAAGGTGATGTCGCTGCAGCATGTGACGGTTGTGGAGTCGACGGCTTATGTTGTCAGATCTCTGTTGATCAAATCTGATCTAACCCATATAATCAAGTTTTCAGGGGCTGGAATTTTTAATAAGATTATTGATGCGGCAATAAACACATCTCTCATAGTAAATATCTCTCATAGTAAACTGTAGCCCTGCATGGAGAAGAAAAAAAAAAAAAACACTGAAGGATCGTCGAGCAAAAAAAGTTGAACTTTTGCTGCAACGTCATGGGTGCAAAGCATACTTGCACGCCATATTTTGTAGTGTTTTTTTACGTTGCGATTGTGGTGATGAAAGATGAAATGGTTCCTGACATAAATTTTTAAAACATTTCAGCCCCTAAAAACGTTGTTGCATGAGTAATGCAAACAGTCCTGCAGTATTTTTGCCGTTTTTGATAACCTGAAATTTGTTACTCTCAATGGACTTTCCGGATCGTACTTCATTGTCGTAACGGCCCCTAAGTGTATGTGTGTGTGTGTGTGTTTGTGTCCGTGTGTGTGTCCGTGTCCAGGTGTTTGGCATTTCACCACGAGGACATGAGCTCCCAGTGATACTGATCTATTTGTCCATTTTTAGTTTATAGGCCTCCAGCAAACTGTAAACACATCGCACGGGCTTGATGGGTATTTTATGTTCCCACGGACACTTCCTCTGACAGTAATTGCACTGAAGCGTCACTTCTATTATCACTGGATTGATCACGTCTGAGTTACTTTCACTTTAGAGAGACTGCACAATTGTTGTAATTTCGGCCGCTGAAAAACCATCTTTCTTAAGCCTCCCCTCTTGTTGAGCCGCACTTTACCCTGCAGGATTGGTGCTTATAGTGGTGAGTGCTTCGCGGGCTGGCGTCCACACAAAGCCCCCAACAGAGGCTTTGATGTTTTGCCTCAGCGGATCAAAGATGTTAGAGCGTGGACCTGCCAGGTGCACCGCTCTTTCATCTCACTTACTTATCTGTCTGCTGCTTTCCATTCTCTGTAGGGACAAAACAATGTGTCCCATTCAGGCACACTCCATAATTCACACTAATAGGACTTACTCGATTTCAGATACTCCATTCAGGATGCAGTGAATGATTTTCACAGTGGTATGTAGCGTCTAAAAATGCCATACATATGAGTTACAATGGCTAAATCTAAAATGCAGAGGTATAGGCAACATCTTAAAGCTCTATCGTAATCCTTCGACCTCAAAGGAGAAAAGAAAAGGATGAGGGTTCTTGAAACTTATAAATATTTGAATGTCTGTCAATGCCTTTGATTGCTTTCTCTTTTCTGCCACAGCAGGTGTAAATGTTAGTGGCTTTCACATAAAGAAAGAATCCCCTCTGACTTCAGAAAATGTTTGCCATTGCCAAGTTCCCTCCAGTTTCAGCACCAGACGTATGCATGCGTTTAGCATTTTTAACTCCTCACTATAACCAGCCGCCTTTTCATCCTCCCATTAACCCACAGTAGTTTAAAATCTGACCACTCCCTCTTTCCCTGTTTGCTTTTCGAACACAGAAACTCCCGAAGGACACCCCTAAGTGCCCCCGCAGAGAATTTCCACATTATTGATTACAAATGAGATAATAAAAGCCTGCATCATTTCATAGGCTCTGGGGTAAAGATAACTCTCCATTTACATATCATGTTGCAATTCATCTCTTTTTGTGTACGTGTCGGCATGTCTCTCTGTCAACCTCTCCTCCACGCATGACTTATGGATCATGTATAGATAGTTCCCTGGTTGCTTCAGCTTAGATCATTGATGCTTTGATCTCAATGTAAGCGGATGACGTCCTCATGCATAATCAGCGTATTGATTTTCCCCCCTCCTCTTCCCGGCAAATTGATCGGGAAACTAATTGTGCCCTTTTTCTCTCACGGCAGCTTCTCACCATGGAATCATTTCTCCTTTTCCAAACTACCAATCTTGTTAAAGAGAATATAAGCAGTCTAACAATTTAGCAGGCAAAAGAGCTATTTAAATGTCAATTAACGTCACACTTTTCAGTGTGCCTGCCTGGAGTTGTGGCTATTATAATTGAATGAGTAAAAATTTGTGGGTTTTACATTTCCCCTAACAAAAATGAGCAAGACAATGAGCGGCTAAGCGCACCATCGGTATATTTGAAGTCTCTGTGCTTCGTTGCAGTATTGAGCTGCAGTGGCTAATCCTGTTGGAGTGAGAAATGGTCTCATAATTGAGGCAACATCTAGACAATCTATTCTCTGGACAACAACATGAGCTGTTTTTTTTCCCCCCGTTGGTTTCTCAACCATGCACACAATACAACAAACAAACCGAATAAGGTAAGTGCTTCAGTCCAGGGGAGAAAATCTTTACTGAGTTAGTATGCTGAGAGTGAAGCCTTCTTGGCATAGATTTGGGAAGCATCAATATCTTGCATAAGATTCCAGTTTAGCAATAGGAAGCTGAAAGAAAGGGACATGATGGCTTTAGACGACTGACTGCTTTCGCGAGAGGGCAAAATCTAATGAAGAGGAAAAAGAGAGGGAGAAATATCTGACGGAAATGGAACATTACATTCTGTGACATTTAAGCCCGACAAGTCCTCCAAATTTTGACTAACGACGCATGTAAAAGTCTTGTGATCAGATGCCCCTATTGGCAGGATGACAGACATACTTTGTCATTGCCTTCCTAAACAATTACAAATGGTTTGCAAAAGTAAATCCGTTTTCTGATCAAAAAAAACTGCGTTAGGAAAACCAAAAATCTTGATTTGGGTTAAGTACTTTCCTCCATTCTGTTGAGTCTTTATGCACCAATTTATGGTGTAAATATCTTTTCATTAATGTAAAGGAAAACACAAAGGTGACAATTAGAAATATAATGCAGTAAGGCTCTCAGGCATTCTGTATCGCTTTCAACTCTGTAGGCCTTCTTTTATGCCTGCTGAGTCGTCATTCATGTCGGCATGATCTACATTTCCCTCCAATTTTGTATCTTTTGTTTGGGGAAGTAACCTCTTTAAATGTGCACGTGGCAGTGATTCACATGAATGATGCTGTACATCAATTCATTTGAATTAATTTACAAAAAATGTGTTTCTGCTCATGTTCAAAACTCTGCACATTCGTAACATATCCCACATATGAGAAGTTATCCGTCTTCTGAGAAGTTAGGAATAAAGTTATAATATATTGAGGAAAAGGTCGTAATATTGTGAGAATAAAGTCGAATTTAATGAGAATAAAGTTGAAATATATAAGAGTTATGGACTTAGTTCATGGGCGCCTGCTCTATCAGCTCTACCTTTTTTGTCAAATGAACGTAAACGTATGCAGTTTTCGGTAATTTCCAGAGATGACAGTGTGTTTTTTCTTGGAAGAACTTCTCCTGAAAATCATTAACATTTTAAGAATCCTATCACTGTACTGCCAACTACTTTAGAATGTGAAGCTGACAGTCTTAAAGAAAGTATATGCAGCGCTGACAATGATTGATGGCTGTCTTATGTGTAAGAAATCTCAATAATACAAGAAAATGAGGTGTGCTGCGAGCCATTTGTTTCTGGGGACAGGCTGGCTGTTGTGTCCTATCACTGCCTATGAAGACCCCTTCGCCTTGAACAAGCAGATCCAAGAGCTCATTTCACCAGAGCAGAAAGTGATGGAGAGAGGCCTGTCTGTATTTTGTCAGCCCTTTGATGGAGTCATTGACTGTGAGAGGTATCTGGGAGGTGGTGCGTGGATTCGGATGGAGACTCGGAGCTCATCCTGACCCGAGGTACGCCACAATACCTCGCCACTGTGACCACTTTGATCACAGCTACAGAAGGCTGCAGATGGGTTGAGGAGCCTCTAAATCATCTCATTTGAAGCAGCATAATGATGCATAGCTGAACAGCTAGAACAAGGGCTTCCAGCCGCAGAGTCAACACCGATCTTTCACTACATGGTGTCTAACACTGAATACATATATACAGCAGAAAGTGGATCTAATCTGTGTGCTCGGGTTTCCAAGGTAACAAATCCCAGTCCATGGATCTTTCGAAGCTGGGGTCATGCAGAGGGATTGCTCATCACATTCTTGAAAAGGGCAAATCAGACCGCTACTTTCACCAAACCCCAAGATACTTTATACAAGTGCGCATGGGTTTAAAATGTAAAGGTACAGGTATGCTAAGATGTCAGGGAGCAAATGTGGAAATAGTTCTGAGTTTTCAATGTAATTCTTTATCTGTAATGGAAGTTTTGATATCTTTAGGGGGTCAGTCATTTTACTTCAGGATAATTAGATTTTAAATATTTTTCTTTGCTACATTTCATCAAATGAAGTACGTATTTTGTTGGCTCCTGGTTGGCATTTTATCAGAGACTGAATGAGAAGGGTTTCATGGTAAACCTTCAGTCAGCTAAGAGAACAAAAATAAGAGTAATGAGTCTGGATTTCCTTTTTTTCTTTTTATTCCACAGAAGAATAAAGTCTGAAGTCTGTCCTTTACCTATTTTAAGTAATTAATCATCTATGTAGAAAATGTAATTTCTACGTTATACCTTGACTCCCTGTAGTCGAGTCCTCTAGTAGCGCTATTGATTTATTTATTTATTTATTTTTTTTGAATACGTTTTTGAAATCCTAAAGTATATTTCCATAATATTTTAACGCATAATCAAAAAAATACAAAGTAAAGTAACAATTGTTCTTCTCGAGTATGATGTTTTGGTATGTTTTCCAAGCGTTGTGCAAATACAGACCCAAATTACACACTATTTGTAAAGGAACCCAAAGGCGCAGTATACTTCTAACACAGTGCTTGTCAGATCGTCTCAACAGTGTCTGATTCTGATTTTCTGAAACATTTTGGACTGTTTGGACAGGTGTGTAGAGGTATGAAAGTAGGCAGGGTTCTCTCAGAGATCTTTTTCTCATCGCAACTGCTTTTGCCACTTCTTGTGTATATAATAGAATCCACCATCAATGTACCGCTGTAAATGGCTTGTTCCCTTCTTAATTTTCATTAATTTAAATAATAAAATATTGTTCTGTTTTTGTAAATGGAATTAACACTGCAGGTGTGGTTTATTATCAAAGTTTAATGTTGATGCATCATCTTTTCCTCATAGTTTCTCATCATAAATCGGAAATTTTGGAGACAACCTTATCTTAATATACAATATTTGTTGATCCAATGTATTCCATTGTCCTAGTCAAGGGTGTGCAACAGAGCTTTGAGCATATGCAACGGCTGGTAGAACTAAATAAACTGACTTTCAAAGTAATGTGAAGATGGGTGGTACCATGGGTGGTAATCATTGCCATAACAATAAATCTGTAGTTTTAGGAGCATTCTGCACAATCCACCAGAGCTTTGCTTGATCTCGACAAGTTCTGTTGGGATTAATAGCCCCTTGTCCTCAATACATCAGCAATCTGCAGGATGACTGGATGTTTAGCTGCTCAGAGAGCCAAAAACATGCCAAATGATAACTTAAAATGGAAATGCAAGTCATTTAGCTTGAACAAACAGCCTGTTTTCATGCTTCATAAAATAAACCATTTGACCCAACATTAAAAACTCCCGCAGAGAGAAGTTGTGCCCAACTAAATGCTTGCAACTAAAGCATGAAAATGTCTTTTTTAAATAGATTTATTCTGACCACATTTTCGAAAAATTTCCTGGGTGTTTATATTTTATGCTCAATTTGTGATCCTATTTACAAAATGTTAAGCTGTGCCCTGAAGACGAAAAAGATATATAATTTGCAGCTGTTCGATTAATTTTGCTGTCAATTATTATTCTAAATTGCAACCTAGTAACGAGATGAAGATTATGCAAAGAGTCAACCAAAGGCACGAAGTAAGAATAACTTTGTTTTTCTTTGTTAAATTGTCGATCATATACACGCAGCAGAGCGATAATTGTGCAGATGGATCATAATGACCAACAGTGGAGCAGAAACAGACACGACTGAAGGTCAGAAACGTTTGCATAAACATGTGCAGTGCATGCTCGGTGAAAGATGTGGGCTAAAGCTGGCAATCATCCGTCAGTGTAAGCAGAATTATCTCGGCTAAGTATTTCATCAACATATTTGGCAGAAGTATCGAGCATTGATTTGAAACGTGTGGAATAGTGTGAGAAAGCCTGCATAATAGTGTGAGGCTTGTTTGAGAGTCTGATGAGCAATCTGCAGGCCGCATGAATCAGAAGCACATAGTATAGGCTTTTATGTTACGATGCTGGTCACTGACCCACCTGCGCTGTGGGAACATCAGCGGTAGTTGCTACGGGCAACAGCTTCTCCGGCATTTTCTGAATGTTTGGCGAATACTGAGGTTGTACTCAGAAAATGTACACAGAAAAGTCACAAAGGACTCAACCTTGTTATGACGGACGAATAAAGCTGGTTGTTTATTTGTCTGAGCAGCAGATCATTAGCTATATTATAGCAATTTAAGATTATTATGAATATTATTATTTTGAATACTGATCATTTGAGCTGTTCCCAGTTTGGCCTTTGCTGAGCAAGTGGACATCTGGAGTTAAATGTTGTCAATGTAACACCTGGCCAATAATGGCATAGTTCATGTTTGTTTTTTAGTGGTTGCTGTTGCATCATATCTAAATACATTCGAACCGGTTGCCTTGGTGTCTGATACTTGGATAACTGAAATTGACACTGATCCCAATGATTCTTTAATCCACACACTAAAGGTCGGTGGATTTATATCTTTAAGTAGAAAAATCATGCAGGGTTACTCCAGACATCGTTGTAAATGCCTACAAAATCAGTATATATTATACTTGCTGTTTGTTTTGTCATGCATATTGACAGTTTTTGGTCAAAGTTGTAATTACCAAAAAAACAAGAACTTTTAATTTAATTTTTCTCCCATAAGGCGCTCTTTATCGTCGCATCATAATGGGTCATCAAAAATGTTGTAAAAGAACAGATGTCTTAAATTGTTAATGATGCATATCCAACACCATTTTGGCTTGTTGTAAAAATAAAAAAGGCTACAGTACTATGAAATGTGTGCTTTTCTCTCCCATTATGGAAGTTGAAAACGTGCTTCTCCTGGCCATAGATGTCAGTCAACCACTGTCTCCTTTTAGAGGAATGACGCTTAGACATTGTTTCTACAAATGTGACCAATAAAGATTTTAACTGCTCCTGAAAAATGGCTGCAGTAACATTATAGATCATATTTCGGCACAAAAAAACAAATTTAATTTTGACCTTAGATTTGAGCAAGACAAGATCATATGTGGGAGGATAGCTTTTTTTTCTTATCGGTCACATCTTGAATCAATACACAAGCTTGGGCCAATCTTAAATGTCATGAATTTTTTGTTTTTTTTGTCATGAGTGCCAACTAAATTCAAGATATGGACAACAATGATGGCTTCAACAGTAAGTTATTGTATATAATTCTTAGCATCTGTTTTGTTATCCTGTAAAATAGGAATGGAGAACGTCCTTTCTAATAAACTACTGTTTTCGTTTTAAAATATTAACTGCACTAAATAAAGGCCCATTTGTTTACAGTTGCATGAGTCATCAGTATGTGTGGTTTCTAAGTTTTATATGTATAATAGTGGAGTATATTAAAGTCCCGACTGGGCCCAGTGTGTAATAACAGAAAATATACACATACAGTCGCTTTGCAATAAAAATGTCAGAAGTTAAGCTTAATTTATATTATGATCCTTTTTCCGTCATCTCACGTTTATCTTTCTATGAATTTTTTTTTGCATTAATATAAAGGGACCACTTATTTTTCTGGTCAAATGGAAGATCTCCGGGGATGCAGCTGAGGTTTGTAGTCTTGCCACTGAACTACTTGTCAATCGGGCTATTTGAGAAATGGATGGTGGTGCTGCACGCTGGTAATAACCCCAGTTTCCAGGGCTGAAGGGGGATATTTTGGAGCTCAGAAAGCTATAGGGAAATACTCAAAAACTGACCTGCAGTCAGTTTGCATCTTTCACTGACAATTAGTGGAGTACTCCGTTTTTTTCTTCCTGAGAGAGATGAGTGAGAGAGTTTTGTAATCATCCATATTAATTATTGGGCATGTGACATGGGTATTTAAATTGCCAACGTGGCTCCACTGCTCTGACTAATGGAGCCACCATCTGGACCTGCTACCTGACTTCACCACAAGGAAAACAGGATTTAAGGCCACAGACATACAGATGGAGTCACTTCCCATTGGAGGAGGCAGGTGGAGATGAGAGGCAGAGGGTTTAGTGGGACGTGCTGCCTGTGAAATATAATCAGATTCATTTAATAAATCCTTAAGTGATCATTAATCTGAAGAAAATGTTTGGTCATAATGAAAGCTGGATCTGCAGCCTCTACTGTCTTTTTGATTTATGTGATAAATGCATTGGCATCAATGATTGTGATTTAAGAAATGCAGAAAAAGTGTGATACGAGTGCAAGACTGAATGTGTTTCTCACTCCTTGTTTTCTGGCTCGAGTTCTCTCTTCGCTTCTTCCCGTTAACCTTTCACACTCCATAAGGTGCTGTAACATTTGGCTCTCATTCTGATGTGTCCAGTCTGTCTGCCAGCATGGCCATTTTAATGATTTTGTGCTTAATCCGTGTGAACTTTCTGCAAACTATTCCCAGACTTAAAAAAGGTCACATGAATTCAGTGTTATTGGAAAGGGTTCATGGATTTAAGAAATATCACTTCCCTTAGTTGCTCTTCTGTTCATTTCTTCTGGCCAAGAATACGGCGCTCTTTTCTCCGAAACCTTCGTTCAACTACAGCCACAGAAGTTTTGTGATCACATTAATCAAGCTGTCGGGGTGTTTTTATTATTTATTTTGTTTGTTTGTTTGTTTGGTTTCTGCTTTACAGTTGACAAAAAATGTTGTGAGTCATTGTTCACATTCAACTCTAGGAGCTAGGACTTTACTTTAAGATGAAGCAGCTGAATTCTTATCTTGAGAGCTGTTTTGGCTTGCTGTTCTTAGTCTTTGTGCTGCGTTAGCTAACCTGCTGCTGCTTCCGGGTAATAAATGTATTTCCGAAAAAGTTTTCCTTCAACCTTATACTTTCAGTAAAAGTTATTTTTGTGTTCAGGCTCTGTGGGAATGAAAGCAGGATTAATGTAGGCTGTCAAGACGGAATGAATTGCTCTAGTGTTGTCTGAAGTTTTAGCTGCCTATTAAAGCCAGCCAGTTTATCAGATTTTATTTGAACAAGTGAGCGGATCCAGCTTCTGAATGATCAGGCTGCTCTGCTGTGGAGAATACAGATGGGTCCAATGATGCCAAGTGAGAAACGGCGACAGTGAGCGAGCACGGTGCAAACAGTTCAAATAGCAACCGAGTTACATAATTAATTATATTTACTAAGGAGTTGCACATCAAAGATGGCAACAGCTGTAGCCTCATGGTACTTACAGGACAGAAGAGTAAAACATGTGGCAGGAAAATTAAAATAATATAATAATTTCACTGACGGAACTGGAAAAAGAGCTGAAATCGAATGACTTTGAGAGCTTTGAGATTTGAGGTAATGCATACAGTAAGAGGTGCAGCCCTCAGGCAGCGTTTTGCGACAAACAAGGCTGTGCGACCTGCTTGTAGCGGCAGATTAAGGCACTTTACTGTCCCTGCTTGCTCTAACCATCCCATAATGCATCTGTGTGATCAATGGGATCCTTGGCTTTGCTCTTATCCCTCTGCCTTCCTCCATAATCAGCAGTGGGATGTGATCAGAGACATCCACCTGTCATGTTGTACGGGACCAAAGTATTCCTTCTGTCATTTCTGACAGTCCTGTGATGGCAGGGCAGAGACGGGGGGGCTTCGTCCCAGTGTGATATTTATCTTTTGAAATCGAGGAGTAAGACCGACAAGCGACCACTTCATGCATTTCATACCCTCTGGCTTTCCTTGGGAACGTCTCTCAAATGAGGAGGATGAAAGATTAAGTGCCTCAACTCTGTTGGCCGCAGGATTTTACAGCCAGATCTCATTTTAATCTCCAGTTATTTCAATATGCAGAAGTATGAGTTTGTATATAGAAAGATAGGCCTAAAGTCACCTCGCATGAATAAAGGCATAAAATAGATTGCAAACAAACACTACCACTGAACACTAATCATCATCATTATTATATATGACAGACCCTTCACCCTGACTCCCGATCGCTTTCAACGCTTTGGTAAGAGCCTCTGCAGACTGGATTACAGACATCAATAAAATGAGTGACATTTGGCTTTTCCGGCAGACGAAGAGTAGGATCCCTCTCTCAAAAGCAGCTTTTAAAATGCTGTCAATCACGGCAGCACAGTGTATGCTGGAGCTTCCTCTGACTCACTCACCAGGGAGCGTTGTCTGCTGTTCGCAGACAGTTCAAGGTTAATTGATGTACATCATAAAATATTCATAACAAAATGATCATTTACTGCTCAGAGTGGGAATAATCTTGCGTTATGCATGTAAACCAAGCTTGCGGTGAATCTGTATCGCATTTGAATGGGCCCAGCGATAAGGAAATAACTGCGTGCCCCCTCAAGTTAGTCATTTGCACATTTTGGAAGTGGGTTAATGAGGGATGGTTAATGGGAAAACTTTTTTTTCTTCCCTCAAGAACCACAATGTAATTATTTGATTTATGAGGGGCTGGAGGAAGAAAGCAGCAGCCGATCACTCTCGCCACCTCAGAGGGCTTCAGCCTGGGGTTTGTTAGACAGACCAGCGGCCTCTGTGTGCCCAATCCTCTATCGCATCATTCCAGCACCACCGTGAAGAAACGCACAACAGTTGTATTATGTAAAGCATCTGTGTTTGTTTGATACCCAACCATCATCCGCAGCAGATAGTGAAATTAGATGGAAAACAAGTAATGGTCTAGAGGTTTCAGTGAAACAAATCCAAACTGTATTCTGAGCATTATACTTAATTTGCACCGCAGGGATTCTTTTGTTGTTTGGGCATGTAAACCACGAGACTGTATTAGTACGGGACAAGTATAGAAAACTATTAATCACCACACATTGAGAGGCAGGCTGTGATAGCTTTGTTTTTGTGCTTGTCGGAGTTGCTGGAAGAGTAATCTTCTTTTTTTTTTACTGTAATCCAGCTTTTGGAGGAGACAGAAATGTCTCTTGGTTCATTCTTGTGCTGACAGTGTCTCGAACAGTGAGGGGGATTAGCTGACGCCACAAGTCTAGGGGGAAAAAAGCAACAGCCGACCAAAGAAAAAACAGCCACTTTTCAGAATATTTGTAGAAGACATTGTACAAGTTTCTACTTCTAGCCGAGAAGACATTCGGAGTATGATGGCACAATTTGTCTTTGTCGCTCTTTAATTAGGCTAAGTGAATGTGTTGCATGTCCAGAGGCATAATTGCATGCAGAGGTAAAAGGTTGTGGTGTAGTTTGTCAGTGAGAGTGGCTGTGCCTCCGTGAATGACTGCATGCTGTGATCACTTACTGGAATGAAAAAAGAGCTGCTGTGTGCGGAGAGAAAGAAAGAGAAGGAGAAATCCTTCCCGAGTAGATGAAATGGTTTGTCCTAAGTGCTGTTTAATGAGATGCTGCCAATCAAATAAATGGATAATAATTGCACCGCCGTAATTAAAAGTATTCATTGCTAATTTCATGGAGGATACATTGTTTTTGTCTCATCCTTGCAAAAATTGATTTCCACTAATCTTCAGGTGGTCTCATGAATCACAGCAATAAACCAAAAATGTTCTACATAAATAATGTTTTTCTACAGCATAAATATATTGAATAACATTGGTAAATGTGGGAAAACCAAAATATATTTGTGTAAACTTCTACTTCCTCTTAGCTGAGATCAAACGGAAAGTTGCACTTGAACCACAGTCCCGGGGCTGAAGTCCTAGAACTGTCTCAAGGCTTTAAGAGACTAAGACCTCTGATGCTCCTCTACGCCTGACGGCTCTGTCAGTGTCTATAAACTTGAATGGAGAGTGAAAAGTATTCATTTTAAACCTTGTAGCAAAAACATAACTTTCCCTTTGACAAAGTATCATTATTGGATCATATTTAGTTGGAATCCCTGAAGGCCTGAGTCTGACATGCGTCTAACTATACATAGGGGCTGATGTGCCATGCAACAGTCCAGCTTAAACGTTGTTTACAATTTAAAGGCCTACTTTATTTGACCTTGTTTGACCTTTTTTTTTAAAATTATATTGGAGAAAGGATCAATACATCTCTAAAAGTCACTGTGTGTGGTTATAGCATCTTTAAAACTTGATGCCATCTTTGTGATGACAGATTCTTGTTTGTAGAACAATTAGACAATGGTGGTGTCTGTGTTGCTTTAAATAGGTACTCCAGTGATTTTAGTAATGCACTTCCACAAAGTCGGGGACTTAAGAGAGACAGAGTTAACACATCGATTTAAAACATTGAAGCGGTAGAGACTACGATATCCTGACTTTTTTACTCCCAAGTGTGGGTCAAGATCCACAAACGCCCTTTAATTCCCATAATGCAACTCGATGGTGACTTGCATTAGACCTTGTCTACCTTGCAAACGGGCCCACTGTGTGTCTTTGCTCGTGCCCAGGACAAGATGATCTCCAAAGCTGCTAAAGCCGCCCGACTTTAGTTTTGACTTAACTTTCCATGGACATCGCATGGCAGCTCTGCTCACTTTGCCGCTGCTCTGGTGTGTGGCGATGGTATGTAAACAAACTACGACGCATGCCCCCACAAACGCAAGAGGTCAGGAAATGGTTCCTAATTTTAGATTTTTTTATTTATAGATATATAGATTTATTTTTGTTTCTCTTTTACAGTAGCTAGAAAGACCAAAGCATTTTTTGTATTAAAGGGAAGGGAAATAAAATAGTTTTCGACCATTATGTCAAGGAAAATTAGATAAAAAAAAATAACAACCTTTTATGTTACTCAAAAATATTATATAACATTTATTTATATGTATTTTTGAGAAATTATTCCAGTAGATTATTTAAAGTTTTTAGAGGGCCCTTTTTGTCCCTCCCTTGACCCAGACCATGGGACAACTGACCCGTTATTCCCCCGGTGCCTGCTTGTAAAAGCCCTTTTCTTTCTCCACACACCTAGTTTATAATGCAGGCTTTCTTTTATTAATCTGAAAAAAGCCCGAAACCTAAGTGATTTTCTCAGACCTTTGCGACAGCAATGAGCCACAGAGGACATTATACAACTGTTTTCATAAACTGAGTAATAATGATCTTAACATGTTAAATAGGTGGAGTGTACTTGTGGGACACTACCAGTGGAGGGCACTAAGGTCAGACATGTTCAAATTCTACATATAGTGGCTTTAATCAAGAACATAATCATGCTACCTTGTGATATACTAACGTCTGCTCCTTTGTTTGGACAGGCAATGCCCGCATTTGAGACAATCTTCGATCCAAAATAATCCAGCTCCATTATTTTTTATCTGTCGATTCGTATCCTGACTTTCCTTTCCAGCTTCAAACAGAGAACCCATTGCTTTGAGTTTTCTTCTGCCAGACACTATCCAAGGCTGCCCTGAGTTTCTGTCTGCCCTCTGCCTTAGAAGTTGTCACACTGCTGACCCTCATGCAGCTTTTTGTCGCAGCAGGAGTGAGGAAAATATTTAGGGGTCTCTATCATTCCTATATTTATCATTTTATACTCCAAATAACGTAATTCCAGCAAGTTTCATCCAAATAATTGCAGGTTGAATGCTAAATTCAATCCAAATTCACCAATGTTTCAAGTGGATGGAGCCATATCTGTATCTATCCCTCGGTCTGTGTCTTTTATTCTTTTTGGCAGTTTGTTTTTCTACACTAGGAGGCACTGCAAAACTAGTGAGGGAAATGACTGTAACATGGTTCAGTCGCAATAGTCCCTTTTTCAAAGAACCATACATCTCTCGGTCTTACTCTTACTCTCTCTCTGACGCCCTCTCTCTCGTCTTCATCTCTTTGCCTTTCTGTCTTCTCCTCCCTCTCGCTCTGTCTCTCACCCTCTCTCTGGCCTCACTCCAGAAGAGTTAGTGCTCTAGGCACTCACTCTCAGGTTGTTTGAGCTTCACAAAACATAGGGAGTTATTGGAGAGGGGTGGACGGCCAAATGTAAAAAAAAAACAAAAAAACAAACAAGCTGAAAGACGAATGTGCGAGAGACCTCAAATATTTTCTTTGATCACGCTGTGACAAAGAACTGCATGAAGGTCTGGTATAGGATCTTCTAAGTCACAGGGCAAACAGTAACCTTAGGCAGCATCTGACAGCAGAAAATACAAACCCCACAGGGTGTCCATTTGAAGGTGGAGGACTGTGAGGGTGAATACAATTCAGGGATTCTAAAACAAGAAGTTATCTGGTGGAGTCTATACTGGTTGTACCTCAAACATGCCTAGAACGGTGTTGCAGTGTATTAGTATGTGACCCGTGAATCAAGAGACTGAATTCAGACACAGTATTGACATTTGAAAGGTTCAACCTGTCACAGCCGCTCATGACTGTCTGAGCAGAGGGAAGAAGGAGCATCCACCACCTCTGTGGTGAGTTCACGGCCTGCTGTGAACTCGAGGTTTCTGATTTAAAAATTGATAATTTGCTCTGTGTCACCTGCCGAGTTGTACTTGTCTGTATAGCACAAGCTTATCTTGGGAGTCGAGATGAAATGCTGTGTTTTGTAGCAACTGATTCACATAGAAGTTATCGTCACTGATTGAATTGTTTTCTTACAACAAAAAAGTCGAATGCTTATGCACACAAACCTGAAGAGGGTTCATGCTCTACAGCACAAGACTTCCTGATAAACATTAGCATTATAACAAGTAGTTGGCAGTTCTATAGTGCTCCTGCTTAAAAACACTTGTTATGCTGGCTACTGTTTGACCAACTCTTGTCAGGCTTGAGGCTAAGCCCTTAATCGTGGAAAAAAAACCCCAACATTTCCCGAAGCGGCTTCAGAGTACTAATTTACCAGAGACGTCTCCGTGCTTCATTACTTGGGTTTGGTTTTGTTTGGCTCCTGCTACATTTTGATTTTGATGTGTACAGAAATGGAACATCTGAAAAAGGGGATTTGACTTGAGAATTCATTAAACCCCCCCTAAACAGCTGTAAATTGTTCAGCTGTGAAACAGTTGCAGGAAGCGCTGAGGAAGTGTTTGCCAACCATTCACGGCGAGGAAAAGTGGAGCTCCCAAGTAGATATCTGAGGAATGAGCAGAAGAGGGGCTGAAACCTTGCCTGTTTTCACAACTAGACAAACCAATCGCTGCAGAAGACGCAGGAAGACTTTGTTTCAGAAAGCGACACGCATGTTTGGACACGCATGTTTGGATACATCTTTGATAATTCAGCAATTGGGAGAAAAAGAGCTATCGGATGTCACAACATTCAAATGAGCACTTCATCTAAAGCATGTAACCATTTGCGTAGAGGGGACTTATTACAACTTTATATAAGTCAGCTCTTTATTCATTATCTATGTATCAAGTATAGCTGTGAATTCTAGCACTCTGGCTTCAAACTTGGTGTCCATCTGAATAATTTGAGTTCCTTAAATGGCAGCCGACAGTCCAATAATACTACTTGTGCACAAACAAAATTTGAATGGGCAGCGACTCACTGTTTCATTCTTTTTTATATTTGGTGATGACTTGTAGTGTCATCTACCAACAGAGATTAAAAACTAATTTAATAGCCTTGATGCACTCTAATAGAGGATCAGGGATGCACTGTATCGCTGTCATCTTTTGGAGTATACTCCTGCTCACCAACTTTCATAATCACCCTTGTAAAACCCTTGATCTGAGCTCTGCTGGGTGATTAAAGTCTTGGGTGATAAAAAAAAAAAAAAAGAAACAGAGCTATTGGTGGAGCAGACAGACGGGCAGAGAGGGCGTGCGTCTTGTCTCCAGTGCTGTGTGTGGACATGGCTAATCAGGATTAGGCTGGCCCACAAAATAATACAGAAAAAGAGACCAACTTCCCCTCAGAGTCTGCAACAAATGTTATATTCTCCAGTCAGTGGAGAATATAACCACTGCAGAAGTTTCAGGGGGGGGGGGGGGGCATCGCTGAAAGCCAACTCGATCACTGTTGTTGAGATGCAGCACTGAGATGGCTCCGTTATTGCCCCAGGAGCTGTAGTTATTGCATATGTATTAAACAAATAATTAACACGAGTGTGTGTCTGCCACTGTGCTTTTTTCATAACACCGCTGCGTCTCTGCTCCCTGGCAGCGATCCAAGGTGTTCCAGGCATAGATCAGAACCGTGTGTGAGATGGCGGACTGGAGGAGGAACAGGGGGGGGAAGGTGGATTTATTAGCCACAATTAACATCAAGCTATTGTATAAGGCTCCCGTGGACAATATCAAAGGGCTTGCTGAGCAGAACAAGTAGTCCGGTTTCATTAAAAAGGGCCTTGGCGATCTCGGAGGGAGACAAAGGTGACACCCGTCACAAAACAGGGATATCTTAAATGAGGCTGCATGGTGTGAGGCCTCTCTGCCTTCCTCCTGGAGCAACTCCGGTCTTTTGTGCTGCACAGAGACTGCAGAGCTGCACCCAGTCATGGATGTGCCTCATGATGGGATATGAATATGTATGCAGGTTAACTGATGTGCTACACTCTAATTGCGATGGGAGGGAAGGAGCCTGATGTATCTTGTCTTGGCATAAAGCATATTATCCCACCTAATATTAGGGTGGGACACATTAGTGTAGGGGGTCTTTGCTCTTTGCCCGGCTGTTTGGCTCTCTTTTTTTCATGCCTTTTTCTTCACCACCTCCATCCTATTTAAATGCGTTTCTGCAAAGCACAAACTAATTTTGCCAGCATTGATCTAATTATATTTGCTGTAGCTTTTGTTGTCCCTCCATTTCTGCCTCCTTGCCTCTGCCAATTAGGTTTTAACCAAATGAGATTATGAAGAATAAATGCTAACGTTCAGCTCCACTAGAGGGTGGCACATCAGTTTACCTAAGGCAAGGCTTTCAAACTTGGGGGAGAAAAACTGACTGAAGCTAATTTTAAGGGATATGCTTTTGATTTTGAGTGTTTGCATAAGCACAGTGGAGCATTTCAGATTAAAATCCCCCAAAGTGTGGCAACCATGAAATCGCTTTAATTAGGCCAGCTGACAATCCATTGGTGTCTCCACACACTGGACCCTAATGGTGATGAAAACAAACCAATCACCTTTACAGTCATTTAAGCTCTAAGAAATGCAAATGAGAAATGCCGCTTAGCAGTTTGGAAATGCCACAGCAGTTAGTTTTAAGAGTTTAAAAACCATACACAAGGTTAACAAGTTCGAAGATATCTTCAGAATAAAAGACTTTAGCAGCAGAGGGCTGGTTGTGAAGCCACAGACATCATGTGAAGGTCAGGTTGTTGCTGATGGTTGGACAGAGTGACAGCTGCCACTGTTTGAACAAAGGTCAAACGTCAGATCAACTCTTACATATGACCAGTAATAATTGCACATGCATTGATGTGCGTGTTTGCACACCAAATCTTAAAGTCTTTGTTTCAATATAAGCAGTTCTGGTACAAATCCTCAGTTAAGAAAATGAGTCTGTCTGAATAGTATTTTTCGTTGAAATCATAGTTACACAAAGCACGTCTTTAACGCATTTTCCAACTTTAAATATTAAACTATTAAAGCCCAAAGCTGACATTGTTCTATCGTTCATCAAATTGAAATTGCAACATTTAAAATTTAAGCAATGCAATTTTGACTTTAATCTCCAAATGTTTGTAAACCACATCATTACTGCCGACATGAAAAAAGAAATTCTGTTGACACATTTTCTGTTTCTCTCTTCTCCCCCATAGCAGGACACAAATGTCAGAATTAATCACTTAGATTAATAATGTAATATCAACAAAGTATGCACGCTGTTGTGAAGCCTCCTGAATTCCTAATGACGGCTCTTTTGGGACAACCAATCAGATTTTTGATCGGAACCATTGATCTTAAAGAATAATTTTGACTCATTAGCTTTTTCAATCTTCTTTTCACAGAAAGCCTGAAGCACTTTTTGTGCCTAAAAATGGAAGACCGAAGCGGACATTATTTAACTTTATTGATACTCAAAATGTACGATTACAATATAATGATGCAAAATCTGTTTCCAATTGTAGTTTTTAAAATCCAGAAGAAATGTGATCATTTATCACATTTTTCTCATCACACTTTTTTGTTCATCAGTTGTGATTTACAGAATTTTTCTACATAATAGATTATACATTATTATTATATTGTACCAGTAATGACAAGGATATAAACACAATCCCAGTTTTCACCCCTGAATTGAGTTGGCCTGTAAAATGGACCACTGCTACTATTTAACAGATATTGAAGAATAGTAAATGAGAAACTTCCCTCATATTTCTAAAAAGAAATATGCATGTACCGTTAAACGCAAGAGTTGCGCTCATAACGGTGATATATTTTGAATCAACTCTACATGATTAAAGCGATATCAAATGTATTCTGCAAACTCCAGTGTCGAGTCACGTGTGTTTTCCCAGAGGGCATCAGCTCGACCTGTAGGGACATCACAGGTTTTTAGTCAAAGCAGGGAATAGTGTGAAGGCAATAAAGCTATAGTGTTTGTTCTTCAGTGACTCCTGAGATCTTGCTAACATCCATCCATCCATCCATCCATCTTCTTCCGCTTATCCGGGGTCGGGTCGCGGGGGCAACAGCTCCAGCAGGGGGCCCCAAACTTCCCTATCCCGGGCCACATTGGCCAACTCTGACTGGGGGACCCCGAGGCGTTCCCAGGCCAGTGTGGAGATATAATCTCTCCACCTCGTCCTGGGTCTTCCCCGTGGTCTCCTCCCAGCTGGCTGTGCCTGGAACACCTCCCTAGGGAGGCGCCCAGGGGGCATCCTTACCAGATGCCCGAACCACCTCAACTGGCTCCTTTCTACGCAAAGGAGCAGCGGTTCTACTCCGAGCTTCTCTCGGATGACTGAACTCCTCACCCTATCTCTAAGGGAGAAGCCAGCCACCCTTCTGAGAAAACCCATTTCGGCCGCTTGTACCCGCGATCTCGTCCTTTCGGTCATGACCCAACCTTCATGACCATAGGTGAGAGTAGGAACGAAGATAGACCGGTAGATCGAGAGCTTTGCCTTCTGGCTCAGCTCTCTTTTCGTCACAACGGTGCGGTAAAGCGAGTGCAATACCGCGCCCGCTGCTCCGATTCTCCGGCCCATCTCCCGCTCCATTTTCCCCTCACTCGTGAACAAGACCCCGAGGTACTTGAACTCCTTCACTTGGGGTAGGGACTCATTCCCTACCCGGAGTAGACAATCCACCGGTTTCCTGCTGAGAACCATGGCCTCAGATTTTGAGGTGCTGATCCTCATTCCAACCGCTTCACACTCGGCTGCGAACCGATCCAGTGAGTGCTGAAGGTCACAGGCTGATGATGCCATCAGGACCACATCGTCTGCAAAGAGCAGCGATGAGATCCCAAGCCCACCAAACTGCAACCCCTCCTCCCCCCGACTACGCCTCGATATCCTGTCCATGAATACCACAAACAGGATTGGTGACAAAGCGCAGCCCTGGCGGAGGCCAACACCCACCGGGAACGAGTCCGACTTACTGCCGAGAACCCGGACACAACTCTTGCTTTGGGCGTACAGGGATTGGATGGCCCTCAAAAGCGCCCCCCTCACCCCATACTCCCGCAGCACCTCCCACAGTATCTCCCGGGGGACCCGGTCATACGCTTTCTCCAGGTCCACAAAACACATGTAAACCGGATGGGCATACTCCCAGGCCCCCTCCAGGATCCTTGTGAGAGTGAAGAGCTGGTCCGTTGTTCCACGGCCAGAACGGAATCCGCATTGTTCCTCTTCAATCTGAGGTTCGACTATCGGCCGAACCCTCCTTTCCAGCACCTTGGAGTAGACTTTACCCGGGAGGCTGAGCAGTGTGATACCCCTGTAATTGGCACACACTCTCTGGTCCCCCTTTTTAAATAGGGGAACCACCACCCCGGTCTGCCACTCCTTAGGCACTGTTCCCGACTTCCACGCAATGTTGAAGAGACGTGTCAGCCACGACAGCCCCTCCACACCCAAAGCCTTCAACATTTCTGGACGGATCTCATCAATCCCCGGGGCCTTGCCACTGTGGAGTTGTTTGACTACCTCAGTGACTTCCACCAGGGAAATTGCTGATGATCCCCCATAATCTTCCAGCCCTGCCTCTATCAAAGAGGGCGTATTAGTCGGATTGAGGAGTTCCTCAAAATGCTCCTTCCACCGCCCGAGTACCTCCTCAGTTGAGGTCAACAGTGTTCCATCCCTGCTGTAAACAGCTTGGATGGTTCCCCGCTTCCCCCTCCTGAGGTGCCGGACAGTACGCCAGAAGCACTTTGGTGCCGACCGAAAGTCCTTCTCCATGGCTTCTCCGAACTCCTCCCACACCCGCTGCTTTGCCTCTGTCACGGCCGAGGCCGCTGCCCTTCGGGCCTGTCGGTACCTTGCAACCGCCTCTGGAGTCCCCCTTGATAACATATCTCGGAAGGACTCCTTCTTCAGTCGGACGGCTTCCCTGACCACCGCGGTCCACCACGGTGTTCGAGGGTTACCGCCCCTTGAGGCACCTAAGACCTTGAGGCCGCAGGCTCCCGCCGCAGCTTCAGCAATGGAAGCTTTGAACATTGACCACTCAGGCTCAATGCCCCCAACCTCCACAGGGATGCCAGAGAAACTCCGCCGGAGGTGTGAGTTAAAGGTCTCTTGGGTATGGGCCTCCTCCAGACGTTCCCAGTTCACCCGCACTACCCGTTTGGGCTTACCAGGTCTGTCCAGACTCTTCCCCCACCCCCTGACCCAACTCACCACCAGATGGTGATCAGTTGACAGCTCCGCCCCTCTCTTTACCCGAGTGTCCAAAACATGCGGCCTCAGATCAGATGATACGATTACAAAATCGATCATCGATCTTCGGCCTAAGGTGCTCTGGTACCATGTACACTTATGAGCATCCTTATGTTCGAACATGGTGTTTGTTATGGACAGCCCATGTCTAGCACAGAAGTCCAATAACAAACAACCACTCGGGTTGAGATCAGGGAGGCCGTTCCTCCCAATCACGCCTCTCCAGGTGTCTCCATCGCTGCCCACGTGCGCGTTGAAGTCTCCCAGTAGAACTATGGAGTCCCCTGCTGGAGCCCCCAACAGGACTCCATTCAGGGTCTCCAAGAAGGCCGAATACTCTGAACTGCTGTTCGGTGCATATGCACAGACAACAGTCAGAGTTTTCCCCCCCATAACCCGTAGGCGTAGGGAGGCGACCCTCTCGTCTACCGGGGTGAACTCCAACGTAACGGCACTCAGCCGGGGATTTGTGAGTATCCCCACACCCGCCCGGCGCCTCACACCCTGAGCAACTCCAGAGAAGAATAAAGTCCAACCCCTATCCAGGAGTACGGTTCCAGAACCGAGACTGTGCGTAGAGGAGAGCCCAACCAGATCTAACTGGTAGCGCTCCGCCTCCCGCACAAGCTCCGGCTCTTTCCCCCACAGAGAGGTGACGTTCCACGTCCCCAGAGCCAGCCTTTGCCGCCCAGGTCTGGTCCGTCGAGGTCCCCGACCTTCACTGCCACCCGTCTGGCAATGTACCCGACCCCAACGGTTCTTCCTGCGGGTGGTAGGCCCACATGATGGAGAGGGGGGGGGTGCCACGTTGCTTTTTCGGGCTATGCCCGGCCGGGCTCCGTGGCAAACCCGGCCACCAGGCGCTCGTTGACGGGCCCCCCTTCCAGGCCTGGCTCCAGACGGGGGCCCCGGGCTTCCTCCGGGCAGGGTCACACCTCCTCTTTTTTGTTCTTCCATTGGGGTTCTTGAACCATTCTTTGTCTGGCCCCTCGCCTGAGACCAATTTGCCATGGGAGACCCTACCAGGAGCACTAGGCTCCCGACAACACAGCCCTCAGGTTCATAGGAGCACCCAAACCCCTCCACCACGGTAAGGTGATGGTTCTCGGAGGGATATATCTTGCTAACATGCGCTGCACAATGTAATTGAAATCATCTGGCCATTTTTCAAGACGACTGTTTTTTAAAATTTACAGAGATAAGGAAGCTTGGCCTTGACCTTGCTCTGGCCTGACATGGATCGCTGCCTCTGCACCTTCCAAGGCTTCTTCAATCAACTCTGGGTTTTCTTTGGAATACACTTCTCATTTTTGGGTGATGCGGAAGCGCTTCTTATTTTCCACCTGGCTCGGTTTTTCCTTTTTGACATCTGCAGCGTGAGAAGAGAAAATCTATGTAAACAGTACTTCAGTCAACAGATCGACACCTCTTTCTGTTCCGACTGACCAGCGATATTGATTACATAATGCTTTGTTCACTCGGCTGCTTCCCTCCCTTTGTTGCTATTATCAGATGGCGTGCACAAAGCCAGTCTTTCGCAGCATTCACTGTGAAAGAGAAAAGACCGCAAGTGCAATTATGAGGGGAGCAATGGCAGTGGACACCATGTGATGGCTTTTTGGGCAGGGACTCATGGCTTCGAGACTCTTAAATCCTGCTTTTAAGCGTCTTTAGTGGAGTGTGAAATACAGTGCATTGGATTCGATTATATATGGGTCCCATTTGCCATCAAGCCTGTGTGGTTTTCTAACGTAGACGGGGAAACTACAGTCGTCTGGTGAAGTCACATTCACACACTTTCCTCCAGTAATTGATATTAATTACTTGTCGGCTGCCTTGCATTCAATTCTCCATGCTTGACAGCTCTGTGGACTAAGTGGAAACTACCTACACTGCACTGTGAGTGAGTGACTTAGTGTTACTTGATGCATTTTCTAAGGCATGCTAAAAAAAAAATGTAGTACACACATAGTGATCAATAACACTCGTATTGATTTTACATTTCACCAGGTAGAACTTTAAACTGTTCTGCTGTTTAGACGGACACCAAGATAATAATACATGTACAACTTATCTTGTATTTGTTTTAATATAGAGAGCACTTTTGACCGATTGTATGGCAACAGCTCCCTGAACACTTCATGAAGACATCATAGGCGTAAAATGGCGTTGAAGAACGGTTTTGATTAAATGTTTATTTTCCCCGGAGTCCTGTATGAGTGCGTTTTCACATGAACGACAGTGAGGGGGCAAAGGAGAGGGAGAGAGGTAGTTTTTCAGCCTAAAAGGCCAAATGAAATGGAGCAAACCCTTGTATTGCAGGCGGAGAGGAGGGGCTCACTGTCAGGATGAGGGTCCCTTGGCGTCGCCTCAGGCGGAGATGCTGCTTTAAAGCTTGCCCATTCCCAGTATTTAACACCCCCCTCTGTAAATATGCACCTGTCAGTTTATTTTCACTGAAGGTTTGAATTCTTGAAATGATGCTTTAACCCTCCTCAGAACTGTAACTGGCAGGTGAGAAAGTAAGAAGAAAAGAGGCAAATACGGATAAGAGAACGGCATTGGCATTACTGACGTGAGCAGCTTTGTCGGAGAGGGACTTCTTTGAAGACTTACAGCCTAATCCTATCTGCGGAACCGCCATCTATGCCTCAGCTTTTGTTTCTCAGACTGTAAGACCTACTCCTGCAGGAGACGCAGAGAGAGGGTCAATGGATTCATCTTGTAGAGTGCAGAGGAATGTGAGGCTTTTTGTTGATGGCATGAAACGGAACATTTACAGCTGAAGATGCTTTGTTTGCACAATGACCCTTGATAATAACAATGATCCTGAGCATATTTTGCATCATGTAGGACTACTGGAAAAAAATGTGTGGTGGATAACATCACTGTGAATTTTCACTGCATTTGTCCTCTCTATGATATTTTGAGACAATTGGAATAACAACTATTTTAGGCAGTGCAACACTGATGTGTTTATTTACTTAGAACATTTAAATTGAATGCCGTATACTGTAGTTATAATCCTTGATGATTTGATTTCCTGGAATTTCAGAGGTAAATCACCGAACACTTGCAGATAGCAGCTGGAAATGCAGTCTTTGGAAAATTGATTAAGCAGGTATTACACAGGTCTTTGCCTAAAGAGCAACATTAAATGTAGATTTCGTGGAAGGCTCCATTATTTTAAAAAAATTAATTAAGATTAGATTGGAAAAACAAACAAACACGAAAGCCAAAAATGCTTATTTACACCCTGATCTCACCTTTTACACGTTGGTTCATTGGGGAGATTTGTGCAGAAGGAGAATCTGGAAGGTTAAGGGAAAGGTACTGTTGGATAGTGAATGGAGCTTAAAAAAGAGGCAATTAACAGTTTGAGTGTGTTTTTTAAAGGAAATGTGAAGGAGAGACATGAAAGGACTCTCTCTCTCTTTCTCTCTCTCTGAACATCAAGTGCTCCGACACACTAACAAAGGCATATGAAGGTCCATATGGAATAGCAGCTGAGTGAACATGGTAGGTCTTTGTGGAAGCTTTGGCGCTATTTTAGCCACAGTAATGATGAGAAGCTGGGCCTGTGGACTCGCAGCACAGTGCTGTAAACTTATGACACTGGCTTCATTTATACCTCTCCCATTCAATTATCATCCCATCTGGTCGCTGCTGTTTCTGCTGCCACAGCAGTGAAGAAAGGATTCACTTTTGAGGACTTCAAAGGGGGTTTGGACGCTCAAATCCCCCCTATAGCACCTACAGCTCAAAGGACAGTGGGTACAGTGACTGCCAATTAGGAGTTCCAACGAGACCCATTACACCCCGAAGAAAAAAGTAGATGTTTCAAAGAGGGACACAGAAGAAAGTGCTGTTTTATGAAGGGTGCTAAAACAGTTTATGCCACTGCACTGTAATGAACTATATCTCTGCCTTTGGCGTTTGTTTTTGAAGGACAAACTATTATTTTAAACGGAGTTACTCACCTGCGAGTTGTCAGATGTTGGAGTTGAGTGCCATTTGATGATACTTTCTGTAAAACTTCTCAAGAGTGCCCTTCAACAACGGTCATCACACTCTTGGCTGCGGAAGGTGAGACTGAGAGAGTCGTAGATTAACAGCAGAGGCTGGATGTGCCCCAACCGCACACATAAATACATTTAACATCACCCTGGGGTGTTTTTACAGCACCGTTGTACCTTAAAGGTACATTAAGTAAGATTTTACTGGCCCATAGCACAAATGTCTGTTATAAATCATCAGGGATTTGATACAGTTGTCACCAGTAACTCAGCAGTTTCTTTGCCCTCTGCTGGGATTGTCACAAACTCACTTTTAAGACTTCACCTTCTTTCTCAAAGCTCAAATATGATATTGTACAGAGGACAGTGCTGCAATTCAGAAACTGGAAGCATCTTCTCTTCCAACACCAAAGAATTTGACCTCAGGATAAATTCAAAAACGTACCTCTTTTTAGTGCTGGCTTACAGCAACTGCTCAGTCTGCTCAAGTTATGTGTGAAGTATAAAGTATATTTTTAAATGGAGTGTTATCGTGATTGCTAAAAACAAGGAGATTTAGAAGCAAAGTTTTTCGTCATTCTTTATGGCAGACCAAGCGCTAAATGTCGTGAAGAAAGATATTTAGTGATCAGGAATGATATATATGACTATGTGCTGCGCCAGTGTTGCAAACTAATATGCACAAGGCAGAATGCTGGCACGTACACTTCCACAGATGATGTCAAAACAGCCCACTTTGTACTCTCAGCCCACTTGTTGTGCAGAAAGCTTCAGTGGCTTTTAATGATGCATTCTGAATCTTGCTCAAGCTCCCGAGGTGGCAGGTGCAAGTCGTATGTTTGACTAGTAATGTTCCTACCTTTCATGCTGTCTGGAGAAATTTAATGTACAAATGTATGTGTGGATTAATTGATTGAAATCTTTTTTTTTCTTTTCTTTTTTTTTTTTTAAATTTTTTTTATGAAACATTGAAACACTTTTCTGTTTTTGTGTTTTTAGTCACTGTGGACTTCAATGATTTATATCTCGATGTTGTTGTCCTCGTATTGTAGTTACTTTATTTTTATATGAATATGGACCTATGTGTCTGAAATAAAGTTACATTGAAGATGAGTTGATTATAAAAATGTGACTTTCTTATTTGGGTAGATTTAGATGTAAAGTCATTCATTCGGTCCACACAGACTCTGATGAAGCATTGTTGCTGAAATGTGTCAGCAGATTTGTGAGTGCTTTGACTGTGAATACGGTTCATCCAAAGGATCAAGGATATTTAAATATGAGATTCATTGCAGGGGAAGCACATGTCCTTCCTCTTTTGAAACAGTCGCTGATTTTATGTTGAGCTTTGAAAAACTAGTCCAAAAATACCCTCCTTAAATTGTTATTCCGTGCAACAAACCAGCACATGATGCAAAAAGTCCAAATACTTTCTATAAATGACCTTTTTAAAACAGTCCTTAAAGGAGCCCAGCCACATGAGGAAACATCCCTGCTCGCATATATAACTGCATATGCTCAAAAACAATAATGTAACTCTGACAAAATGAACAGCAGCAACAGTCATAATAAAAGCAACAAAGACCAGTAGTTGCCTGAAAGAAAAAAAAAATTCTAAAGATTTGCTCTTTTAGAAAATGGTTGGCAAGAATAGTAATTATTAATTGTCTAACAAGACTTTCAACATGGTCTTTTAATTTGCCTTTAACTAAACATAGTTTCTACAGTATGTCTCTTGGCTGGATGTGACTTGGCATAGTGACAGATGTATTTGGCACAGATTTGCCCTTCTGAATGCCAGAATGTTTAGCGCTTTTTAAACAACATTTCATTAGCACGCGTGCCCTTTGTAGTAACAAAACAACCTGCGTTCCAGCCTGAGAGAGTTCAAGTAGGTATACAAAATAAATATAATAAATAAAGAAAAATGGAATACGGCACAGTTGTTAATGGGAAAGAGAACCAACCCCAGTCAGCCCTTTTCATGTGGGTCATATAACAGGTGACATCACGATGACAACCCAGGAGAGCTTTCTGTCACACAAATTAATGGACACTTCCAATCTAATTTCACCCCGTACCTATCCGTCATTCTGTTTGCACTATGGACCGTTCCACAGTCTGGCTTTTCAATCTGGGAGTCTTCTGCTGGGGCAATTTGTCTCTAAGGCAGAGTTTTTGTTTTCTTTTTTGTATCAAAAGTATATCCCTGGAAATTTTATTTTATTTTTTTAATTAAAAATAAATCAAAATAAAAGTTGGATTCATAGTTTATCTGTTTTTGAAAGATGCAATAAATAATAATTGATTTATTAAACATAAAAAAAAGATATATTTCTAACTATTTAGATAATGAATAAATAATTTAAGCCATTTTTCAAGCAAAAAAGCCAACTTTCACCTTCATGAATATGTGAATTTACAGTTTCTCTTTTTCATGTAATTGGAAATCGAATATATTTGGCTTTTGGACTGTTGGTCAGACAAAACAAGGCATTTACATAATGCAAATAATTGGTAGTTGCACCCCTAGCATCCTTCCTTCCACTTTCCTTCTCTTAAACGGGAAAACCAACATGTTTTGAGATCCCTCAATCTTTCAAAAAAGTTTAAGCTGGTATGCTATCCAACCAATCACCCTGTGACTCTTAGGTTACATATAAAATGATAGATTGTAACATCACACCCAAAATATGACCGTTGTATCACATTGACTATGTATTTAATTATTTGTTGTAATAAATTGTCTGCTGCAAATGAACATGTTGTATTGCTCGTAGATTCTACTTAACTGAGATCACATCGTTGGTAAAATAATAAAAAAAACGGTGATAAATCTGTCTGCTGTTAGTCAATGATTGCAGAGGACTTTCCTCCCCTCTGTGTGAATGTTTCTTGTCTTTACTTTTTACTCAGCAGTGCACCACCTGAATAGACTTGTCCATCTTCCATCACCAAAGCAATTATATGAAAACCTTCTTCTGTCCTGTCAATAATCCGATGGCAATTAGATTCTTTCTTCACACACGTCCAAGTTTTAATCTCTCTGTTTTGGAACTTTGACTTCTTTTTTGACCCCTGAACCAGTGCGGCCATTGCATCCTTGACTCAACCGTTTTATTGGAATCTGTCCGGTTTTTGACAGAAGTGTGGAAGCTTCATCACAATGCCTTGCCATTGAATTCCCATACTTTCTGCACTGGTCAATGCAGTTGACAGGTGATTGGTACGTGCCTGTGACCTGATGATAGTGTCTGTGGCGGAGGTTGGGGGTGGAGGCCGGTGTGAGGGCAGTGTCATTGGGTCAGAAGGTCATTCCGGGCTTAGAGACTGCTCGCCACATTTATTGATAATATCCTGGGAAGCAAGTCTAGCCTTTTTATTCCCCAGAAGGTCTGAGTGTGATTCTCCTTTTTGATGCAAAATCTGTTGTGACGTTCACCTTCTTCCAGAAACGCCGTCCTCGTGGGAGTATTAGAAGAACTGTAAGAACCGATTTACAAGGTTAAAAGGTTTAGCAGCTAATACAAAAGGATCTAAGAATACTATAAATATTATATCAACATGTACCTATTAGGTAATTACGTTTTTAAAGTAAACATGGACAAATATGCGTCATACAATGTTATTAAAGAAATATATATTTACATTTCCACCTTGGGTTGGCTGGAACTGTGACAAGCATGCCTAAATTGATTTTCCAAGAAATGGCTTATTGGCTGTGAAAAAAGGAAAAAAAACAAAGTGTGTTGCAGAGGAAGCAGACTGCATGTCTCTTCTCGGTCCAGAAGGAGCACATCCCGTGTTGATCAACAGAGGTGTTTTGCTAAATGATATGTTATTAATGAGGCAACACATTGTAAAAGAGATTATAGATGGATTTGCCAAAGGCGCCTACACACTTGGATCTTTTTAGAAAACCCCACTCTGTATATCTTTAAATATTTTTCAAGGGTTTTTAAAATGTATTTTTATGATTATGTGAGGTGAAAGAAAATGTTGAATCCCAGCACTGACTTCATTAAAGACTACACTTCGGTTATGGACCTTTGCACGCATCAAGTTTTGCAATGTGAAACTACACATTTTTATATCAAAGCTGCAAGCTGTAACAACCAATCAAAACAGGGAGCCTCAACTTAAACACCTGCGACTATAACTACAGAAATAATTCCCCAAAAACATCCTTGAAAATAGACAAAAAGAGAGAAAGTTAACATAGCAGTTAGGAGAGGCAGACCAGATGGTCCAAATCTCATATTCAAACTGAGTGCATCTTCATAACCTTGAAGAAAATCAAATGCAAGTATTACAAGAATAGCTACACAAAACAACCATTAAAAGACATGTTAAATGCGTTTTGTTACAGGACATATCAAGTAAATGGCCTTAAGATACAAAAATCAAAGAAGCAAAAATAGTCCAAATTTAAAACCAGAAATTATCAATGATTTTCTTTTCCGTGATTTCCCAACACAGCTGTCCATCTGACGTACATTAGAGCACACTTCTCACACTCATATTTTTTCAGAAGAACAGAGGCGATCTCTACCATCGACCATCTGACTTTTATAGCTGCACTCAAAAGACAATAGCAACAACCTCGTTCTCCTCAAAGACGGACTCCATGATGGATGGGAGTAATGTGTTGTTATGGTCATATTCTGCATCCAATTAGTACTGATCTATTGTTGCTGTGTGGTGTTTTAATGACCACGGTGGGCGGGAGATGATTGGCCCTAATATCATTTGTCTCCCTAATCATGTGTTTATCACAGTGAGGTCTGCGGAGGGTCTCTGGTGAGCCATGTATAAACCCTTGCACTATACTTTGTCCTAGATGAACCTATGCAGCACCCAGTCGAAAGGAAAGTCATCATTAACATGCAGCGAGGTTAGGAGCATCCGACTGCAGGGGCAGAAAGCCCGCCATGAATCATCATTAAAAGATGACGTGGCACGGGGTCACGTTTTCCGGTTAGTACAGAGGTGGTTACAGGCCGAGTGTATTGCCTTCTATACGACTGGCACCATGCAGTTCAATAGAGATAAACTATTCTGCAAATAACTTCTGGGGGCCTCACTTGTGTGATATTGAACCACTCCATTCACTGTTAATTGTCTCAGTGTAAGGTTAATTGGCTTGTATTGGAGCCGGGAAATCCAATTAGCTTGGTTGTTATTCCATCTCCGTCTACTCATTGATCCCCTTGTTTTGATCACAAAATAATAGTTTTTACAAATAAGATCAAGAAAGACACGGCGGCTGTGGCAGCTGTGTGACTTGGCGCAGACACACCTTGACATTGCACAGTCCAACACCATCTAAACCTGGAGCAGAGATCACAGACTTTAGTACGATGCAAACGTGTACTGTACTGATGTTGCAAACCTTTTTTTTTTAAATCATGGTTTTTATTCATAGAAAAGCATTGCAGTTAATAAATATGTTGGGCTACCATATTTTTCAGCTTCAGCCTGAGCAGGTCAGGTGGCCCCACTGGCCCCAAAAATACATTAAGCCTTTTTTGGGTCTTTTCTATCTTTCTACATCACATCAATTAACAGTACACCCGTGAAAACACACAAGTTCAAAGGCCACCTTATTTTCCTGGTAGTCCAGCACCACCGTTACCCAAACCTGAACCTAAAACATTGTAATGTGACGCAGCATTCATCATTTCTTACCAAAAGGTAGTGTGCCACCTCCATGAAATGATTCTGCATCTGCACACATGATGATATGCAACAAAGCACTTAAATAAGTCTAACATAAATGAGACATTGCTCGTACTTTTAAAATGTAATTGGAATTGTTTTGAATTCCATTAATTTGACTCGATTGCTTAAAGCGAGCCCGTGTTCCTTTTTTTAAATGCATGAAAACATCGTTTGTCAAAAACTACTTTTAACCATGGAAGAGGTTAGTGAGTTAATGTTAACATTTTACTTAATTGCTACGACAAAACTTGTGTGTTTTTGTTTACGATCCAGAAAGTCCCTCACCTAATAATTGTGTTGTTCATTAATTCTTTCACTTAATCATCGTTGGTTTATGGATGACGGCGAAAGAAGTTTAATAGCAGTGTTTGGGATTGTCTCATTCACTGCAGGGCTCGGAGCACAGCGGCATTGCTGTAGGAATCGCTACAAAGTTGACTCCCTGATGAAGATTTGATGCTGAAACGAGTTTGTTTTTAGTTCTAACATGACTATGTTATTACAAGAGCAAGAGTGTCTTGGAGTTTTCTCGGGATTTTTGTAGATACTAAACATGTTGTTGCCTTAGTTAAATTTAATCCTAATGTGTTTGAATCTCGAAGGAAGAGCAATTCTAGTCTTTTAAAAGTTCAAACAAAAGAAATGGACAGTTGGCAGCAAAGTGGGGAAAAAAGAAGCTGGAATGGGCTCTCCCAACCAGAACAATCACAGTGCCTCACTTTTCCACCCTGATCCGGCTTTGCTTTTCCTCTGCAGAAGATACGGGGCCTCTGGTGATGCAAATGGAATAATTTCTGACACAATCTGAACGACCTAACGTGGCTCTGGCTCCTCAGTTGAGCTTATTCATGACTAGACTCACTATGCTTAAATATACCGCAAATATATTCAAAGGAATGACATGGAGCATAAATTGCTTTCCACTTGTTTGTCATAGTGATGAACAAAATGATGGTCTCCCAAGGAACTACCAAAAAGCTTTTCTGTACCTTTTTAGCTTCACAGCATCTGCACCAAAATTGTTTATTTCAAGCAATTTGAAAAAGGTGGACGGTTGGACTGAGATGTGTGCGTGTGTGTATATATACATGTTTGTATATATAAAAATATAAAAGCACATGCCTCACGGAGGCCATGACAAATGGATCCACATGTGGAACAAAGGCGATATGAACTGATGGATGGAGGGATGAACGGACGGATAGATGAATGGAAAGCTTGAGAAAAGTAGACAGGAATGATAAATGGGCTGAAGATGAATGCTGTAGTCTGTCACATACAAAGAATACCTGACGGTCAAAGCCTTTTAAAGATGACAACGAAATCTTTTCAGAGATACCGGGTCAACGATGCAGCATACGGATGGCTGTAATTCCAGTATGGTAATGTCTCAGGGTGGATTATCGCACCGTTTGAGGGATTTTATTGTTGCTAATGTTCAGTGGTTTTTCTGGTCCACTGCAGAGGGGCCAGGACGGCGTGCTGTGTGCAGCAAATGTCAATGACGATTAGCATAAGAAGAGGGAAGGGCAGGTCACTCGAAGCATATTCCACAGCCCATTGGCTAAAGAGTATTAATAATAAAACAACACAATGAGCGGCTCGTTTACTAGTCCACTGCAGATCCATTACAAATCAATTGTATTTTCTTGTCTGCGGGTGAAATATTTATTCCGTACACCTTGCTGTGCTCCAATTAAAGATCTGCCGGGTGTCTATTTATTCCTCTCTGCATCTCTCTGTATGGAAGAGTCCAAGCCAATGACCTCAGGAGATGCTGAGAGTATTCAGAAAACAGATCTCTTATTCCCCTCACCCTCCTTTATCCATCCCCCACTCCCTTTTCACCATCTCCCCCATCTCTCACTGCAGTGTTGTCGCAGTGAGTCTGTGTGTAGGAGAGGCATGTATGTGCATACTAACACGGGCCCAACTGTGATTTCCCCCTATGCCAACACAGAGTGCCTGCTGCCTGCGCTGCGGATTCTTATAAATAAGGGAATAAGCATTGAGCTGTTATTAAAGTTGATGGAGACAGATGGCTGCTGTTGTTTACAAGTTTAACTAAATCACCAGCCGATCAGCTGTGACACCCCGTGGAAAGTTGAAAGGCTGGAAAAAGGAGGAAAGGCAGAGAATAAGGGAGAGGGGGCAAACTGATGGCTGCAAAACATCTTTAGCAAATTGTTGGTGACATAACCCATCACCGCCTCTGTTGCATCACCAGTCTGCAGTTATTGGCATCAAAGTATCTCAGAGATTAATGCACCTTTTCATTTCAAGGTTTACCTACCAGGCTATCATAGCTCACATGCAGTAAGTCAGGTCAGTCTTTTTGGTCTCTTTTAAGTCACAAGGATCATGTCGGAGACGAAAGAATACACCCACTCAGTGTGACAAGTGACACCTATGGATTAAAAGTAATTTAGATGTCCACTTTGGATGCTAATATATACAACAGACATTGTACTAATGCAGTGATTCATTATTTACTATTCAGCTTCCTCAGGGGTGACATCTTGTTTAGTGTGGTCGTCTTTAAGTGCGTGTCCAGTGGTAAAATGATATATGGATTACAGGTGACGTTAAATTCATTGTCACGAGGACGAGAATATGCAGATTAGTCATGCTTATGGGGGGAGACATACCAGGTGTGTTTAAAAGTAAAATAGTTTGTCCCAATCCAAAACTTGTGATGAATTGATATTTCCCAGTTTGCCATTCTTCTCTGTCAGAGGTGACATTGATATTCATACATCGCAGCAGGCTCTGTGTCAATTTCCAAGTCTTATTCAAATCTGTTCTGACTGGAGCACAAACCCCTCAGCAGTGCTGGCTGCGAGGATGATAGCACGTCCTGTTTGAAGAGAAAATTACAACAGCAATACACCCGGGGATCTCTTCTCATTCTGTGTGATGTCAATGCGCAACACATCTCTGAGCAATTTCGTCCAAATGAAGAATTCTCCTCCATCTCTTTGTTTTTTGAGCAGCATATAGATTGAGAAGCTCTACAAATTTGCATGAGCTCACTTGGGAGTGTCTGCAGAGTAAACACACACACACACACACGCACAAGCACACACGCACACTTGCGATATACTTTTGGGGAGATCCTATTACAATCCTTGACCCTGCGACCTTAACCTTCACCCTCATCGCTACACCTAAACCTAACCTTTACCCTTCATGAAGTCATTTCTAATTCAAAGCCATTCTGTTAAATCCCTGCAGCTTAAAACCATAACTGCTTTTCTTTGTAATCATAATCCATTGGCAAAATGGCTGCTTTTCACTCAACCATTTTCCGTCATACATGCTGGTGAAACGTCTGCATGCGTGACCACACACACAAACGCACAAATAGAAATGGAACATAAACCCTGTGATTGTTTTACACATTCTTTGATGTGTCCTTAAAAATAGGCCAGAAGTTTTTGTTAATGTGTGTAAGTGGTTTGACGCCCCCTGCTTGATCCATCAGCCCTTCTGACCCCAGGTTACCCCCCCTCTCTGTGACCTTTAGAAAGGCCAGCTGTTCCCCTTTACAGGATGTGACTGAAGAGGCGGGTCTCCCAGACACCAATTGATTAGAGAAGCATTAATCAAGCTGAGGGATTATCCCTAGCATGGAAAAGGCTTCTTTTCTATAGTAAACCAATTATACTTTTTATGGGATGAGAAGGTTAACTGGCTGCATGAGCAATCCGTTTAAACCATTGACACTATGGGTCTGGAGAGGTGGGGAAAAAGGAGCAGAACAATTGAGGCGGAGGAGTTGGCTGTGCAGGATGGGAGGCCGATGGTACGGAGGAGCGCAATATGGTTTCATGGAGGAGTTCAGATTGAGAGAATAGAATGAAAAGCATAAAATGATATTATTGGCCATTAAAGTTAATTGGGGAAGTTGCCGTGAAAGGTCCGTGGAAGGCAAGGATGCGTGATGCCGCCCTTCCTGCTCACATAGAGCAGTGTTTTCTCTTCATGCTGCATTGAGCCCGCAGCAGAAAAAGGGAGGGTGGAGAAGGAGATTCTGATAAAGGTTCTTTCTCCACTTTAATGGCTTGCATGACTTTAATGACCGCTGCCCTGATCGCAAGACTTAATGACCCTTCTAGTTTTAGGGGGGTTAAATTAAACCTGTAAAGACAAAACATCCATTCATTACCACTCCCCCATAGCTTACAGTCACATCAGTAACCTGATAACAATTAACACATAAAGCCCTCCATTATGATGACAGATTTTAGTTTATGGGGCCTAATCTACTGAAGCTCCAATAGTGTGGCAGTAAGTCGCAAATAAGATCGTCATTCAGAATTAGGCCTAGTCCACACGTCCATGGGTATTTATGTAAACAGAGTTATTTGCCTCAATCGTTGAAAATCCAGTCCACGCGAACACTGTTCAGATTCAAAAAAATCTGATGCGCTGTCAAGGCCAGTGGGCAGGTTGGGCCACACACACCTGCGACGTTGGCAGCGGGGTCTGTGTCGCGGGAGTGTTTGATAATGTAGCGATGAACTAGTCTGTTCCTCTATATAGTGGAAGAGTAACCGAACCTTTATACAAGCATCTAAAGTCCTGTAAGCAAGGTTATTTGGCCATGTTTACCATTCATGGATGGCACACCTCTGACATTACAAAAACTCAGGTTTCACCGTCTACACGTCAACTATGAAAGAGTTTCTTTTAAAAATAATCACCCTATTCAGAGTTTTACAAAAGCTTCGTTGTCAGTTTCCTATAATGGTGTTTGGGTGACAACAAAAGGCCAAAACGCATATAAAAGGCTACGTTTACAAAAATAATATCCATGTACATGTTACCTTGCACTGCAGCTTGATTCACACGATATCATTCGAACATTTTCTAAATCCATCTTGTCAGACTTCAAGTGTTTGTGTCCAGCCTGCCAGTGTCGTGAGCAATCGGTGTCCTCCATGCCTTTTTTGAGAAGCTACTGGCAGCTACGGGAATGGTTTAGGTGTGTTTGATGCGACATGGAGAGGCGTTTTAAACAATGATGGCGTCTTCGAAAAAGCTTAGCGTAGATGCTGCATTAGCATCAGTTATACCAGGACTAGAGTATAGTCTTTCTTCATTGAAAGAAGAGCAAAGAACGGCACTGATGGCTTTTCTCAAAGTTTTCGCTCTTTTCCCGACTTCGGGAAGTGATTGACTGATTGATTGATTTATGGTTCATCCAATCACCTGCCTAGTATTTTTTTGAAAGTGCCTGCCCTTTTTCAAACGGTTTTCAATGACTGCTTCTCAGATGGTTCTGTGTCAAGAAACCAACTGGTGCGTCAGGTTAGTGAACATGTGGATTAAGGCTAAATCGGATCGATTCACACTATAATACAGTACAACTTTAATACAGTAATAATAATCTTACATTAGTTATTCGACTTGATTGCTTTATTACGTACAACATTATCACAGCATTGGTGACGACTCTGTTAGACCTTTCTGTTCAGCCTGACGACCCTAAGACTTTGACCTCACTTGCAACCTGCTTATCTGCCAAATGTATTGCGATGAACAACACGTTTAAAACTATATGAATGCAACAATGACTAGTCTTTTACAATTTGTCAACTCAAATCAGACCAGATATTTGGAGGTTAGGGGTCATTTTGGATTTCAATGTAAATTTTGTAGGTTTAAAAACTTGTAGAAAGTATAAAACTTAAGTTAATTAATTTCTTATCCTATGCACACACCACTGACTCTTCTGTAAGAGAGAGGGAGAGAGAGATGAATATTATATATAACTAACTAACTAACTGCTTTTAAATCACTTTTAAAAGTAAACTTTTACAGGAAGGTATTTTTAGATTATTTTTCTTACACGATCTCATGTGTCCTAGTGCTTTTCCATGTTTAATTGGTATTTGAATTTGTGTTTGTTGTGTTTTTAAGTAGCTCATTATTATACTATTGTAAAGCACTTCCTGTAAATGGTGAGGCATCAAGAAGAACCTGTTGAAACATAACATTGTTCTACCGTTTGTGCTCGATGACCCAGACATTGAATATTGTAACATAGAATATGGTAATATAATGTATGAATGTATTTTGGCAGGAGGTTGTCTATTGGTTTTGATAGAAAAATAAACAAATGCAATACAAATAACTGATTTGATATGGGTTGTGTCATGTGTCTCACACATTGTTAGTAATTATACTGTAAAGTCTGAGTCTATTCTTACAATGTTTATGATGCAATTTTAAGGTGTCAAAGATCATTTATTATCATTCTGCAACACAGGTTTAATCAATGACATAAAGAAAAACAGCTGTTTCTGGTTAAAAAGGAAAATATCTGTTGTGTACCTCTTAGTTTTTTTTGGTGCGCACTTGAGCTCTGCAGTCTTTTGAGGTTTTGTCTGCTCCTTTTTATGTGGAAAAAGTAGGGCTTGATATGTTTTGGTCGACAGCTTTCAGTAGCTGAGATTTGCGCTACATTCTTCTGCTCTGCTTGTTCATGACTGATGTCTTATTCAATACAATATGTGCAAAACCAAAGTTATGATTTATTTACACTTTTATCAATGTGATCTTTTTCCAACCATTTCTGCTCTGCAGTTATTCTCTCTATGCTGAGACAGTCAATAAACTTCAGGGACGGAGACAGAATTATGTTCTAACTTGAGAAGTAGGATAGAGGGAACAGTCTGTAGAGTGTTAGCCTATATCCGTCTCTTCATTCTGTCTTAAAGTGCAGTTTGCAGATGACGGATAGCGAGCTCGGGGGCCTCATCAGCGAACACTGAGGAGTCTATCAGATCCGCATGCTCCTAGATAACTGTGTGTGTGTGATTTAACAATGATATTTAGGCACCCGTTTTCAATTGGATGTCGAATGCTAAACTTTCCGAAAGATGCTCCTCCTTTGCAAAATCATTGTTTCTGTCAACACACGATCCATCTTTTAATACCCGTCGCCACTCATAGACGGGTCATGCATTACAATTAAATATGCATGATCTTATATTTCCACATTTCCATTTAAAACTTTATACCCAATGGTATGGTCCCAGGTGGATAGAGAGTTTATATAATTTGAAAAGTAAGAAAGAAGTTAATCTCTTGTTTTGATGTAGGCAGTGGCAGTTTGACTTGCATGCAGCGTTCCTTAACGTGAATGCATCAACTTTACACATGACGCTCCGTTTGCTTGTTAATCAAGGTACAACGTTGTATAATGTATCTGTGTCTGTGGCATTGTCAAGTCTGAGAAAATAACCCTGGTGAGTCATTGGGTTTATACCATGTTATTTTAGAATTGCTGGTGTCATGAGTTACTGTATGGTCCTCGGCCGTGGTAGGAGCCAGCCTGGCCCTCGCAGCCGCAGACAAACTGAGAGGAACCTGTAAGACTGGGCCAATACAATACTTTCGTACGTTTTGGTATTATCCGTGTCATTTTCATTGTGACTGCATTATCTTTTTTGATTATATATTGAAACACATTGAGTATTAGAGTGCGTGTGTATGTGTGAGCATTTGTAACTATTGAAGCACTGACGGCACACGTTTTGGTGCTGAAGTTGGCAGGAGTTGGCAGTATACTGTGACTTGGTGTTCCAGCGCACCTAGATTTGCCTGGCATGGTCTTTGAATCAGCACAGTGGTGGCATGCTTAGGAGGCAGGTGTCAGCAAGACATGCCAGAAAATGTCTTGACGGTCTTCAGCATCATCAGATTGTCCTTATACCACAAAAACTGTATTACTGTTAAAATTATTGCCAAAGTCCTCTGGTGAATTTCAGTCCCTGTACATCCCAGGTGTTATTTCAGGCAGGGAGGGGCTTGTGAAATATGCCATCAAGTTGCATTATGGAAAATGAAGGACAAATTGTATCATCCTTTTTCAAATCTAAAAAAAGTGAAAAAAAGTAAGAAAAAGTATCCCTGTTGGTTATTTATGAAAAGAAAAATGTTTCAGCTTTTTGCTTAGCAGAGATGGAATATTCTAAATATCACCGCTGGTTTATCAAATTCTATTTGACTTGCACTTAGGAAATTGATATTAGTTACTTAATCTTCATCTATTCAAGGAATTTAATTTGTTTGTATACATATTTGCTGATCTAACATGAAAATCAACAACACACTTGCAATTATGGCTCGAGTATCAGTTGGGGGCTAATGCCTCCAAAATATCTGGAAAAATCCCAGCAGAAAATTAGTAACTCAGTCTGTACAGCATGACACCAGAGTGAGGAAACATGCCACAGTCACAACAGGGTCTATTGGCAGCATGCAGCCCTGCCCGCCTCACTAAACACTTGTATCAAAAGTCATTCTTGTGACCAAAACATTAAGACAAACACCAATTGCTGCCTCAAAGCTTTTACCAAATGCCAGGTTACAGCCCATTATTATTATTATTATTATGCTTTGTATAACCCACCTATTATTATTTCATAATTTATTTTTCTTATTTGTAAACCATTTCTTTCAAAGAACTGAACTTCTGTCTTTCTCTCTCTGCACGGACTGCACATTAACATTCTTCAGGAATAGAGCTGACCGCCTCTGTTAAGCCGGCTTTTTCCAGTGCAAATATACTTGTCAAGTAAAGATGGCCACATTCTCATCCTGGTCCTGATCAGGGACTCTTTCTGCTCTTAGACTCCCATTCTAATAGATTTCCATTTGATCTCCACTGATCCACTGCAGAGGTGTGATGGTATTAAAAAGTCACCCTGCAGGTCGCTGTAATGGTGCAGAAAATATGTCTCTCTTCCTCGGTTGGCTCCTCACATCTGCTTCACATATCTTTTCATTGGGATGTCTAAAACCGCTCAATTGTTACAACACAAATTCAAGACAATTAAATGGAGGACTGTTAAATATGAAAATGATGGTGTCCCTTTTTCTAATTCATGTGGAAAAATGTGTCATATTAATATCAAGTGATGGAGGATGTGCAGAGTTTATATTTGGCATCAGGGCTGTGACGATAATAAACACAGCCTACAGGTGGATGCACAACAGAGAAAATGTGTCATGTGTGAGTGTTGCAGAGCAGCTTATGTTGTCTGCCTGAAGTCGCTCTCAGGCTTCACTCCATTTAACGTAACCTCTGGTCATGTCCAGTTTAAAGGCTGGTGGAATAATATGTAGCGGGTTATTTTTTGCAGTAGTTAGCCAGTCACTGCAAAAATGTGGATTTTTGCCATAGAGAGGAGATCTGTTCCAGGAGTAACCAAATTCACAATCACACTGACACGTGTAATGACATCAATTATTAAAAATCCAGCCCTGGACCAAGCAAGTACTTGTGCTGCTGCGCTGGTACATTTTCATGGGAGCTGTAGTCCTTTTTGTATGCTAACAAATGAATCGTTTAACATTTATTAGGATCACAAATGTTTCAAATAATAGCAGGTGCTAAAGTACTGTAGATGCTCATTTATCTTAGAATATAGATTCCATGTTGGTGAAAGATATTCTGAATGAGAGATTGAGTTACAGAAGCTGGTGGAACAGGAAGTGGTGTCAGGACTTTTAACTCTCTACGCCGCAGCTATCTTGTTTGAGAGTGTCTCATAATCTTTGTTTGTCAAAAAATTAACCAGTGTGACTTTACATTGAGCGTTTTGCCCCTTTGCTTCTGTAACTGAAGGTCATCAGACTGCTGTATCTGAATATCGAGCATACCTGTATGTGGTTGAATTAATTAAGCCTCGTGTCTAACAATGTCCCTTAGCTGATGTAAAATCAGTGCAAACCACAGCCTCAAGTGGCTTATTGCTTTTATAAAACAGATACTACATATAACTGGCTAGGTTTCATAAAATAAACCAATCCAATTCGATCATTTATTGATAACAAATAATCATTCTTCCGCGAAGCAAAGTAGATCTTCAACGACATTTTGCAGGGTGGTTACCAAGCAACACACAGGCGCAGCGACCCACAACTGCAGTGGATAGCATGCTTGAAGATTGGCGCGATTCGTAAGCAGACTGGATATTGACTTTAATTGTTGAATTAATGTTCAATTGTAATAATTTTAAACAACATGTGTGTCTACCATCCTCAACTTATGCTCACGATAACTAATGAAACGGGAACATATTATGCTACAGCTAAAAACATGCAAGCTAGCTTAAATTACAAAGTTAACTTACCATAGATCGTTGGTGTAGTTTGTCCACTTTGGCTGGAGTTGAGGGCCGTTGGATTTTTAACGTTATTTCTCCAACGAAGAGAAAGGACTTGATGGTTTCCCTGATGCTAAAACATAAATCCCCGTAGGCTCTATTTGTTTCTTATGCCGGCATCTTTGTGTTCAGTTCAGCGTGTCCCCTTTTATTATTTTCTTTCCTCTTCTTTATTTGGTTTAATGGCCGGTTGCAACCGTTACTTATAAGGTGCATACCGCCACCTACTGTACTATGTAGAATGAGATATTGTCCCTTAGTTACTTTATACCATTTGGTCAATTATTGAATCTTCTTCCTCTATCCTGTCCATCTCTTCCAACCACTTATCACAATAGGTGACTAATTGGCGCAGTGAAACTATTTTAATGCAGTCACAGCTGTGTGTTTGTATCGACCGCGGCTCAGCCAATCATAAAACCGATAGTTCCAGTCCTTGATTATAACTGTGTGTTTCTTCATCTTTATTCATCTCAGTGTCTCTATTTATTTTGTCTTGCATTTTGTGTCCATTTTAGCTTTTTGGCTCTTGTTCAAACTAAAATATTAATTACAACACAACTATGTTGTTACCTTTTATGATAATCTATATAACTCATTAAAGCCTTGCACATATATCGCAGCATAGCAGCATGCTCAATCCATTTTACGGCACTTAGTTAATTCCTCTTACTCCTCCTTCTCCATTACTAATGATCAACACTGTGTAATAACCTAATCTGCACTGGCAGCCCGGCAGCAAGCACTTTCATGTCAGCAGTGGCATGAAGACACTTCAGCTGGAGGCCCGTCTAGCAGTGGGACATGGAGACATGAGCTGCACATAGTGGTTGCCCCCCCCAACTGGCTTTAGTCTGGCTGACTGATCATCTGCATACATTACCCCACAGAGGGTCAAACTCCAACTGTCCCACAGGACCTTCATTATTCCAGTTTAATTCCTATTTTGAACCAGAAATGGGTAACAGCATGGAGACCATTTCTTTGTACCAAGAAATCTGGAAAAAGCTGAGGCGGTTTCAATCACCGTGTTCAGGCAATCTGTTCTGGCAACTCATTCAATGTTGGAGCTGAGACATGGTGAGACAGAGCACATCACTGCACATGCAAAGTAAGACGGCAACACTTTCATAAGCAGCGCAGATCTGTAACGTATCTTTGCTCCCTCAGGGGGGTGCGGGGAGACGGGAAGAGAGGAAGGTGCGTGGGGGAGGGATGTTGAGGAAACATATGCACAGATCAGTATAATACACGAGCAGCAGTAAATGCTTGACAAACAATGTCCCAGCCGGACTGAGATGGACAGCTCTCCTCTCCAAAAGATAAGGTCACTGACCTTGAGGATGTTGTTTACTTGTGTGTGTGTGTGTGTGCGATGACCTTCATTGCTGTCTTCACATGGAGCTGCAGGTTACTGTCAGGCTCTTAAGTGCCCATTGTCCTCCAGTTTGCCTCAGGCTGTAGAAGTACAGAAATCAGACGGGGGGGCTGAGAGGTGGCTGGGCTGTTTGACTCTGGGCTTTGCTTGCCACCTGTCTAGACATCAGGAAGATAACATCCCCACTTTTAATCCATACTAGAGAGCCTGGAGGAGACACATTTTAGCACCCATGCCTGACTGTTTATCTGTACACATGTCTTCCTCCCCTTACGACAAAATGTGCACCTTTTAAACTGTACAAGATACAACACATTGCAAGACAAACGGCACACAATGTCCCTCTTCTTCGCTTGGCAGTGGCTTGCAGGCTTTGATGAAGAAAAAGCCATCTGTCCAGAGTGATGTGTCCTGCAGTCGCTGCATTATTTTCAATCACAACTAGCAATTTAATGCAGAATCACTTCCCTGAGGTATGAGAGTCGTGCTCATACATAGATAAGTGATTCTTTCAGTCATTCCAATTTGCTTGAGGATGTTAGTGTGACTCAGTTCTCAGTAGAAAAAAAAAAAAGTGTTGCCACTGGTTAGTTCCTCACACTGTCAGCCTTACACTTTCACACGCCGACTCATATAGTAGCTACATTTATTAATCTTATTTCAAGAGGTGTCTTGGCAATTACTGCTGCTACCTTGAGTGCAAAGTGTCTTTCTGTAGGAAAAATGATTGGCATGTAGTCTGTACCTGACTGGTTGGTAATTAAAGAGGGCTGGAGATTATTGTATGAGGCTCGAGAAGAAGACGGCAGGAGACAACAGGAGGCGCACCTGACAAGTAGATGTGAATATAGTCCAATTATACTGATGGTATAATCTTGTTTATAAAAAAAAATTAAGATTGAGGCACTCTTTCTATTGCTTTCAGTCTGTTAATCTGTTTCCCCGGGATGGACCGATGGGGGTGTGGATAGCATAAATAATGGCTACATAAACACGCAATCAAACAACTGAAATTATTAAAATGTTGCTAAACCCTGATTGGTGCACACAACTATGTGAAGTCAAATGTGTCCAATTGAGCCCTGCACACTTCAAAAGAGGAGTAAAGACCAAAAAAAAACCCAAAACTCATAAAAGGTTACAACATCTTTGGTTATTTCACATGAAAGACACTTTCTTATGGAAATGGTGTGCTCAGGTTCTGTTCAGGTTGACTGGTGATAAAAATCAAATATTCATATAAAGAAACCACAATTATCATATTTCAAATTATTGTACACCCGATTCCACACTGGTACACCCAGAGCTGAGTTTACGATGCACTGTATTTTAATCGGTTCAAAATGCAACCTTGGGTTCACCAAGCTGTCTCTAATAGGCTCCGACTGCAGGCCATCCTTTGTTATGTAGGTTACAGGCACACTGTGCATCCTAGTGAGTAAGAAAACATGTTACAGTTACAGTATAGCACTATTGTACTTACCAAACAAAACTCTAGGATAACCTCACACTCTTAAACCATGACAAATGGTTATTAGCATTGCCTGTGGCCTTCTCTTGAGATCTCTGCAGACGGGAGTGTTTTTTCAGGGTCAGGTTTCCTAATATCTTTTTGACATAGTTAAAGTATGATGAATAATCAGGGCGGTTCCAAATCAGGTAGATATTATTTCCCTGTTATGGGGATAAACTAAACCCTGAAGGTGTGACTGGATTATATAACGGGCTAAAATAATGTATGCATTGTGATGATTTTCAACACTAACTCAAGGTAAATGACTGTATGTAACTTGGCTTCACACGCTTGTTACTTAAGGGTATCACTTGTTTACTTACTGTTTATTGTATGACGTCCAACAGAAAAAAAGTTGTTTGTCCAATGTTAATTGCTCTTTAGCACTGCAGCTTAACTCTTAAACTGTGTAGATATTTGTTCATAAAGCACCATTGTAAAATTCTGACTAAGAAGTGGTGTGCATTGATGCTGAATCATTCAACAGAGAATCACGATGCATCTAAGAGTTGATTAAATGTGCTATTTCAAGGGAATATTCTCTTATTGTTTGAAATCTTTACCTTTTTAAAGGAGACATTTGCTGTCCAAAGTAATAAATTATTCATTTTAGCAACATCAATAATATTTATCCAAGATCTCATGTTCAGTACGGACAGAACAAGTGGAACTAATCAGCAGATACACGCTTGCCCACACAGTTTGAATTGAGTGCCTTGAGTCAAGATGCTCAGACTGTGTGAAGTCTCTGATGGAGAGTTCTACCACCTGTTTGGCCCCCATCTCTCCACTGCTCAGTGAGGCACAAGATGAAGCACTTTACATCTTAGTGATCCTCCTACTCCTGCTCATCACTCTTCATAATACCTTCCAATGCCTCTCCCTCGGTAATCTGCAAAGCAAAATGAGCAATGCCCCGATCTTTCTGCCACCCCCCCAAAAGCAGAGACATGCTTCATTACAATTCGGCGGTGACAGTGATGAGACGGCCCTCCCCCATCGTCACTATGAGACAGTGAAAAAGCAGACACATGGGCTCTGCCACACTGCTCTGTTTAAACTACAGATTAATTTGCAGGACCAGCAGATGGCTGAGAAGTCCGCCGCTGACTTAATGTGCTTTTTAGTTTTCATTATGTGAGGGGACACAAAGTGTGGAATGATCTATGTTATAGCTGGCGGATAGGCTAATTGTTTTTTGGAGCTTTGTATGCTTCTACAGTAAAAAGCACCAGATTCTAGGTGAATTTGTATCTGTTGTAGTTATCATGCAGTACATGCATGGATGGATTACTCGACGGGCCTCAGGCTCTGGGCCAGAGCGTCAGTTTGAAGTGACCATTAACACTTCTTTTTGGAAAGTCAAATAAACAACTACAAAGGGATGCCAAATGACCACAAAGAGAGGCCAAATGACCACAAAGAGATGTCAAACAGCCACAAAGAGACGCAAAACGACCACAAAGAGATGCAAAACGACCACAAAGAGATGCAGAACGACCACAAAGAGATGTAAAATGACCACCTAGAGAATCTAAACAACCAAAAAGGGAAGCAAAATGACTGCATGCACAAAATGACTACAAAGAGACGTAAAGCGACCACAGACGGATACAAAACAACAACATAGAGATGCAAAATGTCCACAAACAGAAACACGACAATAAAGCACGTAGATGATACATTTAAACATGACAAAGTGGTACAAAAGACAAACATAATGACCACAAAGGCCCAATTTACACGTGTCATTTCAAGTCTTTCAGTCCCCCATATACAGTATGCATCTCTGTTGACCAGATCATAATTCTGATTGCAACTTCAAAGAGTCAAAACGACCACAAAGAGACGGAAACGACCACAAAGAGACACAAAGAGACACAAACAACCCCAAAGAGACATACACAACCACAAAGAGACACTAAAAATCAACAAAGAGACACAAAAAACCACAGAGACACTAAAAAACAACAAAGAGACACAAAAAAACAGACGCCAAACAACCACAAAGGGACACTAAACAACCACAAAGGGACACTAAACAACCACAAAGGGACACTAAAGGGACACTAAACAACCACAAAAGGACACTAAACAACCACAAAGGGACACTAAACAACCACAAAGGGACACACAATGTGCGTCTTGCTCTTATGCAGGAGGGTTGTGGGGCTTTTTCTCAGTTATTAAATAAGTGACAAGTTATTTGATATTATTCAGTGCTAAATACTTTCTGTGGTAGAAGTCTCAATCAGAGAGAGTAAATAACTGACTAAAAATGGCAGCTTCAGCTCACATAGGCACTAATCCATAAATACATGGATATACTACAGACGAATCGCTTCCAGAAATCCACATTTCTCCTCCTCTGTCTAATATTTACTTAAAGTCTAGTATATCTCAGAACTTTTAGCAGTAGATGCACTATCAATGCCCCTTTTTATGACAGGTAATTTTAAATAATCCATTTAGAGTTGTAGAGAGCCCTGAGGATTTGCATTTTAATTATACATTTTGATTTGCTGGTGTTTATTACTTTAATTCTCTGGCAGCAGGTTAATTGTACTGCTCAGCTCCGCAACACTGTGGACTTGTGTCATTACGTGTGTGAATAATATAGTAAGGTATCAGTTATCCAAGAGTGTCATGCTATTTTTGTACTTTTACCATCACGGCACATATTATTTCAATATTTTAAGGGATTTGTCAGCTGCTTTAACAATCTTTGATGTTGTAGTCTTGGTGGTTTTAAAAGTAGGAAAAAAGGGTTGCACACTCTGGCTCCATATGCATTTCTCTTTCATTTAGATGAAGTTTCGGACCTCAGGCCTTCTTCTAGATCAACAAACAACCACTGTGATCTCGATGGTTAAAAAGGAGTTTTGCCGTGTGTTTATGAGTTATGAACTCACTGAACTGGTTGGGGGGGTGGGGGGGGGGGGTGAAGCACATACTGCTGTTACAATTGCATTTCCCCTATTGTTCTTCGTGCAGGTTTCTCAATGATTTGCATCAATTGACTCCTGTGCTTGGCCAGTCAGCTCAGCTGTAACCCCGCTCTGCAAGGACCTGGTCCATTGGGAACCCTGCTTAGCTCAGTGTGCACAAGGAAGGGGCATTAGTGTGGGCTTTCAAAGGAGCGATGGTGGAGGGATCTGCGATGTATCGGAAATCATTGTTGCTAGCAGTTCCCAGTGGACAGGAGCAGTGCTGATTTGTAAGCACAGTGGGTGGGAAAGGACATCGATGGAACATGTCATGATGGTTTGTTTCGTGGTGTCCTTCCATACAAAAATAACCTGTCCTTTTTGCGTTAATCATATTACCATTTGTGTGTTATCTTTGGTCACTTGGGAGACTATGCTGGTCATTAAATAAATTAAACATTAATTCTTTATATTTAGGGCATACCGTATTGCATCCTGAAATGTACCTAATCAAAAGCACATTTTGATTAGAGCCAGGTTCTGAGTGAGAAATCGCAATGACTAATTACAAGATATAGATTCACAGTCTGGCTGTTGTTGAAGCCAAGATTAATCTATACGTATATAACTGTAAATGATGCAAGGTAAAGCACCAACTGTGAAATATGATTTCAATTACTGTGACTGGTCAAAGCATTTCCATATCAATAATTGCTTTACGTCCAACAGTTTATTCTGAAATTATAGTGTCCATCTTTTCCCTTCATTGTGACTAAAGAAAACTCAATTTGATAAACACTTAGCCGCAGCCATGGTTTGTCGATGTTATCATGTGCAAAATAGGAGCATAGACTGAGGAGGGATTTCCAAGTGAGGTTTGACATTTACTTTTCTATTCTATAGTATTATTTTCCAGCCAGAGGAAGAACATTTCTTGCTGCTGGCTATAGTTGTGGAATTCCATCTACTTTTTTCAACATATAAGCTCCACCCTCAGCTTGTGAATTTAAGAGAAGGAAATTGACCTATTCAGTGCACATGAGAGAAAAGAAATCACGCTGTCCTACAATAAAACTTTTTTCATAGCTCTTTATTAATTCAATTCATGTTCGCTCGATTTATTTGTCTATTGATATCCACCAATTTATATTCTGCTTTCCCTCTCAAGTCGGCTGCACCCCTGCTGTGCAGTTCAGCGTCGAACATCTAAAATCTAACCTTTCCATCTCTGGCCATCAGACAAGCTCTAAATGTCAGTGATGGATCTCTCTCTGAGATGCCTGGCAATCAGAAATACTTTTGATGTACCAGACACCTCATCTTCATTTAGGTGTGATTTGAGCTGGAGAGGTGCTGTTCTGTCCCATTGTGTGAGGGGGGCTGGTCTGTAGAGGATGGGAGAGGCAGGGGCCAGATGAGACCCCATCTGGACAGACCCCGCATCCTGCCAACTCTCACCCCAGTGGCTCGGGACGCTCCCCACTCATCAGCAGCCATCAAAGGGTGCCTGCCCACCAGCACACCCTAAGTGGGCTGCCAGCTCGATGACTCCCTTGGCTCATTACTGACAAAAAGAGGCCAAAGCAGGGAGCTCCTCAATCATTCAACCACCCGCAGGTCCAAGTATAGCCACCTTTTTATAGATTGCATTGTGTATATACAACGTTGGTAAGCTTATTAGTTCTTTTGCAGATTTACTTTAGGATTAAATAACCTCATAAACACTAAACTCTGCAGCCTGATGTCTAGCCAAACTTCTCTCCAGCAGAACTTCTCTCCACTGGTAATCAGCATCTCTCACAGTCCGTGGTCTCTTATTAAAGTATTAAAGTATTTTCCACCAAGACTTTTACAAATTTGATACATGCATACTGGATCTGCACTGACTATATACTGCCTGAGGAAAGTAGCCACGGCCTTGCACTCAGTTCCACTCTGACAATAGCGCTTATCTCCTCCTGCCTACACACTAAAAATCTATATACGTACCACAGACGCAATACTGGGTTAACGTTACAGAGTACCCATGAGTAGAAAACCATTGGGTCACCAAGCAAACCAAAACTGAATGTTGTCAACCCTGTGTTAGAAACAAAAAGCTTTGCATTAAAATGATCACACAGTTACTGTTGGGTGTAAAAGTGATGGATTATAACAGATTGAAAACATAAAAACAAACAATAATACTGGGTCAAAACAAGCTATTGTCTCGAGTTTGATTGGTGACCCATTGGTAGAACCAATGGGTGGAAGTTATCCCGGTATAGCATTGGTCCTATATTGACCATAGGTACCTATATGCTGGAGAATACAGACGAGACCACTTGGGGGGTTTCGGGGCTCGCCAAATTCGTTCATGACAGTAGACTCTGTGCTAGTTAACCTTATTAGCCCTTGGATACTATTACTGGCAGCCTGCATAGTTTAGCATATCTCACTACTGCAGTTTGGTTGATGGGTAAACTTTAAGTGCCTGTTTTCATATTGATTTAAAATACTTAAATCTTCTCCACTCATTTGTTATTTCTCCTACTGTCATGATACAAGATACTCTTGTTGGGATATTTGTGTTTATTTATTGGGAAAAAAATGAGAACACAATTATCTTGGTAAGTAAAGTAAAACTCTCCATGATTTCAAGTATTATTAGCGTCATGTAGCCTAAAACTTAATATTTTTAAGGATAATGAAGCATACATTTTTTTGACTTCCTCTCAATACCATTACATTTTGTGAGTGTGTTCGGTAGTGTTGTGTCCCTTGAACTTCCCACCCCTACTGTGGTCCCTTTAGTCTTTTCTGATTTTTAATCACTGTGGGATTTTACGGTAATCTTAATATCAAGACACTTATGACTTTCCACTTCATATTTACTGGTGATGGATCCATCACATGGGGGTTAACATTAAAATACTCTTAAGTGTGTCTGCTGATTTAGAACAAAACATTTCACGGATGAATAATCGCACACAATTTATTTATTACAAAGAGATCACTTCAACACTCTGGAGGAGAAGTAGAACAAAGAGAAACGAGGCATATTCATCACAGGCGCATGAATAGAGAAGCATGTAAGGCATGCCAGTGCTGCTCAGCATGAGGTGCAGTATTAGTTTGCAAAGAGGTTTTCTTTGTGTGCATGCTTCATAACTCATTAATTTTCTACAAAGTTACATGACGGTAATTTGAGACAGGAATACCTTGACAACGCTGTTATCTCACAGATGTATGACTCTACTACAGGCAAAACCTCACTCAGTCTTTGTTCTCATCCTTTCTTTTCTTTCCTTCTCTTCCTATGCCACATTAGACGGAGAGCGATACTGACTGATTCCCACTCTGGCACCGGAGATCGAGTGCAAAGCTTTGTTTCTGGGATGATTAATACAAATGCAGCTCGGACCAGAATGAACAGCTGAAAGTAACCCGAGTGTGCCAACATCACAGCTTTCATCATCCTATTGAACACATTCAAAACGTCCATTTATTATACAGTATACACCTGCGTATTTTGCTAACAGTCAAAGTCTATACAAAATGGCCTTTACTATATGATCATATGGTCATTCAGAAATTGTAAACAACTCCTGTACGACTTCTTCTATGACATTAGTACAAAGATATAAACCTCACCAGCATCTGCTTTAGCGTAATTTCCCTCTTAAAAGTAATTTCACTGTCATGAAGTCACTGCTCTGTTATTGGGCATTATTAGGCTTTGTCTCCTTTACTCAAAGCTTTTACCAACATAGTTTGTTTTATTCATTCAACGAGGCAAAAATGAAGTGTCTAAATGGAGTCATTAGAGTCCATTAAATCTGAAGTGTGACACTTTGCCTTTTTCCCATTATCTTTCTATCTTTGTCTTTTTTTCTCTTATGCCTGAGCTGATCTTGAGTGAAGAGCATGTTGGTCATACAATGTAAAAATTGTATGCTTCTGCAAAATTTCAAAGGGGAAAGTACTAAACCATGAGTATCTGATTTCAAGTATTTGTTACAGTATTTGGCCTCCAGGTAGAAATCTTCCTCTGGTGGTGGCGTATGCTCTGAGTAATGCTCCTCTGCATTCCAGCCTTCAAGGTCTCTATTGATTGACATCATTTAGGTAAAGTTCAAGCCATAAAAAAAAAAAAAAAACTACACACAATTTAACTTAACATTGAAATGTTAAGATTCATCAAGAGCCCACAGTTACAAAAACAACTTATTATCTCACTTGCCTCTAGTGGTATCTATCAGTGCAGATAGTTTTCTTTTCTTTTGTTCAGGTTGTGAGTTATACATCTCTAAGATTGAGAACTGACAACAAAGCGTTTGACTTTACCTCATGTTCCCCAACCTTGACCAAGTAGTTATTTTTAAACCAAACACTGATTCCTTTTTGTAGATAAACTTAACCAGACCTTAACAATAATGGTGTTGAATCAGAAAATGGTTTTAGAAAGCACTGACAAATGGTGCCGCCCTGACGCTATGGGAAGTCGGATTAGAAAAATCCGACGCATTTTGTCATTTAATTTGGAGGACTTTCCAAAAAAGGTGACGCAGTTTCTTCAGTAGAAAATACTATTAACAGTTAGGTCTGTTTATCCAAAATAACGAGTAGAGTAATGCACAGTAATGTATCAGTGGTTTGGGCAATATAAACGGCAATCTGTTTTGCAATTTCGTTGAACTGACCATTTAAAATAATGCATCACATATTGTGCATTTGTGGAGCAAATGGAGAGGGCAGCTATCCTAACCTCATCATTTAGCTCTCAGTCTGTCCCCTGAAGCCAGTTCATGGGGCTCTATTCTGGAGACGAGCAGGGATGCTCAACCCTCCAGCCCTGCAGCTTTTTTATCCCTCTGAGTTTCTGCCTCGGTGCACGTTATTACTCTACAGGGGAGGAGGTGTTCATCAGCCACAGACTCCATCTTAGATTGTTGTCAGCTCAATGGAAGGATACGACCCATATCATTGTTCAGTGTGTTCCACTGTATCTCTGTCACTATAAGTCACTGATGGGAAGAGCTGCTTAGCTGCTAACACAAGGTGGAAGCTGCTGTGTTGGGTTGGCTGGATTCATCAAGGACTGTAAAAATAACACTATTTCCTCATTGGTATCGATTTTCTCATCCAACTCTCACCAAGAAAGAGAGAAAGTGTAAAATGTAAATACATGAACTGTTTGCAGCAGTCATTTCCCATAGCTCAACTGTCCTCTGGAATAGCCCTTATCAGTCAAGTTCAACTGCTTTATTCCCTGTGAAGCCAGACTGTTGACGGGCGACCTAGGTGATTTTTCCATGGGCCGTTATCAATCACCTTCATCTAAAGTGAATTAATTCCAGATTAGTGAGTGAGGCTGTAATTAGATTTCATGAGCGGGGAGTTAAGAGGCTAAAGCAGAGCTTTGTGGTGCGGCAGTATGCTATGAAGGCATTGTGAATTAAAGAGTAGATAAGCATGAGTGGGACCTTCAGTTCTCAGGATGGTGAAGATGGGTGAAGGAGGTTGTTGGGTGAAATTTGTATTGATTCCTCAGGGAGGAGGAAGAGAGCCAGGTGATAAACTTGGCCTACTTAAGTTGACAATCGATACAGATTTCAACCCCTTCCTGAGGAAATAAGCATCATTTACCTGTAACGCAGCAGAAGAACTGCAGCAGATAATTACATCTCGCACAACAGGTCAGTGGGTGGACTGACTGTCTCCAACCTGACAAGGTGGCTAATGCAATTCAGCATGCTCAGAAGGCAGCCGAATGCGCTTGTTACTGCAGCCACGTACCATTGAGCCAGGTCGTTTTCCCTTCAATCAGCTTGACCTTTTCCTCTGTGGCTTTGTGAGTCCACGGCGTCGCTTGTATGGAGAAGCCTGAGCAGTTTTTTTTTTTTTTTTCTTTAATTTATTTATTTTTTCTCGTAGGAGTGTGTACATTGGGTTGATTAGGAAATTTATGGTGTGTTGGCCTTGTTCAAATAGCTCTACAGTCCGATATTGTCCCCAGATGGTATTTCTGGGGAAATTAATGAGCTATCAATTGCTGTGATAAATATAATCCTTTATCAGCAGAGTAGGTATGAGAGTCCTCTGCTGAGACATTGTCTGACTCAGAGACAGATGTACAGCAGAGCGGTGTAAATACTGTACAACTACGGCAGGTAGCGAGATGATTAGTAATGGAACCGTTGGTCCAGCAATGCTCAGAGTAAACGCTACAGATGGCCTTGATCCTGTGTCTGTGATTTTTCAGCCTTTTCAATTCGCTCATCAGAATTCAAACAAAGGCAATCCAGGATTAACATACGTACATCTCTTTTGTTACGGAGCAGACTTTTTGCTCTGCAGTTTCCCCCATTGATTCATTGTTTCTTTACTTTGTGCCTTTTAAGTTCATATTGTATCTCTTTGAGACCTTAGCATGAATGATAACTAGAAAAAGGACGTTTGATTTGTAAACATATAGGTATTTTACCACTTAACAGCCCTCACCCCCCCCCTTAAATAGCTTTTAAGGTTGGACAATCATTTTATTTCACATTAACTGACACACTTCCGTTATGTCCTGTAGCAGCTTGTTCCAGCTTTTCAAGGAAGTTTTATGATGTTTACAATGAGGGAAATATTCAAACACAAGACTAAATGTTTTCACTGGATGCACTATTCCATCAAATGGATGTTTTTGTATCATTTCCCCAAAGTTCAGCCTGACATATTTGGTATCTATAAAAACTTTGAGATCTCGACTAGAACTTAAGTTTTATGCGTATGAACCATTTTTGGGGCACAGTGTGATTTATATTGACAGGCCCACCAGTGATGTTTGAGCAGGTAAAGATATCATTTGTTTCAAAACGATCTATTTATTTGATCAAAACATGCAAAAGACGAACCTTTTTAATAATTGTTGTATTGGTAGCACCTCAATCTTTTCCCAAAATAATAAGATGATTTGACCAAAATAACAATCATAGTTGGGACAGTTAATTGCTTACCTCCCAGTGTGTGATTAGTTGTTTTTTAGTATTTTTAATTTTTCCCTATCAAAACTGAACTTGACCCACACATCCCGGCACCTGGCTGAGTGGATGTGCAGTGTAAACAGAATTTGAATGGACACTTCAGAACCATTAGCTGAGGTTACACTCTAATTGATTGCTGGCCTTTAATACAGATGACTCCGGCGTCAGCGGAATAAACATAGCCTCACAGGCGTCATCTAATTTTTTTTCTAAAAGCACCTGCCTGGCTTCTGTAAAGTATGTTCAAGTGAGCTAATTAGACTCTCTGACAACTGCATAATGGGGAAATAGAAAAAAGGAATTATTTTTACAATACAGGTCCAGTCCTAAAGCAAACTAAAGTGAGAGTGCACCACTTCAGCACCGCTGTTCACGGTAAAACGGCTCCATTGAAGCCATCTGGCCAATAAAGTCTGCACTGTTGTTGCCACAGAAACCAGCGGCAACCACCGCCTTCATGTCTGGACAATTCCCTGAAAAGAGACAGCAACTTTCTGTGTTCTTGCCAAAAACACACAGGTATCTGTTCCGTTACATGACCACCAGAGCGTTTAGTGGAGATGGCAATTTTTTAAAGAATTGCCAAATTAAAGAATAAAAAAAAGGGTGAGATATTGTTGGCCTGACCAATAAAACCCTTTGAGGTCTGAGAGAGTGAGTAAAGGATATAGAGGAGAGTGAGTAAGAAGAGGCAGGAGAGAGTAAGACATGCAGAGAGGGAGAGAGAGAGACAGCATGACATAAAAGAGGAGTTTGTAGCACTGTGCAGCTTTCCCCTTCAGCACCAGCTGCTTTATACACTGAATCTTTTCATGTACAAGTGCCGGAGTCCTCCACTGAGAGCCGGCCCCACAAAGAGCCCTCACAGCCTCGAGCCTGTGGAAAGGTGACACAATCAATAGCCTCTCCCCTGTCGGCTTCTCCATGTTGGTAATGTGGATGGATGTACCCCCCTCCCTCCCCTCCTTTTTTTTCCTTTTTTTACAACTCAATGCAACTTTGAACGTATTCAAACAAAGTCCAACTAAAAATAGGGGAGAAAAGGACAGTGAACACATGCATTCAAGTCGAATGTTTTGTTTGTGTCTCAACTATCATTGACGTTTCTTTAGAAGAGACGATTATCCACTAGACCACCACCACCCTCATGGTTGCTCTAGTGTTAAAGCAGGTAAATGTTAGCCTACCATACTTAATACATGCTCTCTAATGTACATTTCAGGTGGTCCTCCCAGGCATAGGCGGCGCCAGGGGTGGGCTTACGGGGTTTAAACCCCAAATGTTTACTGTTCATCACACATGGCATTTTTTTGTAATAGACCCCAATCATAGCTGCACAGGAACCAATGTGTATTAAATGGAAAGGGGAGTGAAGCATTGATGGAATGAAAACCGGAGCCCCTTCCTCCCCAGTGTACTCTTTTCGCTCCATACCTGTCACAGTAGCACCAGCAAGGAGAGTTTCCAATGGAGCGCTAATATGACAGTCAGGCCACTAAAATGAAGAAAGTAAAGTAAACGAAATGCAGGACAGCTACATTTCCTCAGTTCTAAGTTGTAAAAACTTTTAGAGGTGTTGACTCAAATCGGAAACTACACCACGGTGTTACAGTTGGCTGCGTATTGTGTGTCTACGTGCACGGGCAGATTACTTTATAATACAAAAACACCAAGTCATCAAAGCGGCATGCTGTAACAGATGCTGCGTCATCCCTGTTAATGACTTTCATCATTACTTCAACACTCTTGAAATGTTGACGTCGTCCCTGGCCACAACACATGCACTGCTCAGTCTGAGCCTAATCTGCAGAACAACTGACTCGCCCCCGTTCCCTGGATCCAAACCAACAAGTGGTGCCGGATGACCAAGCCCTGCAGGTGTGCCTTAACGTTTCAGAGTTTTTTCATTCAGTGGCAGCTGATAATAACATTCATTTATTAGAAATATTCTGCTATTATCAATACCTGGCGGGCAACATGCAGTGGCAGTGTGAATGATGGCATGATGTTCTTACGGCTCCAAAACTTCTTAGGGAGGCGGTCAGGGTGGATCCTGCCAATAATGAAAGTTGGTTTATTTTAACCATCATTATTGATTTTTCCCTAACCAGAACCCTCAGCGCTGACTTTTGTTGTTGAGGGAAATCAGGTCTGTTGCATCAAATGGAATTGTTATTTCTCCTACTGTCATGATACAAGATACACTTGTTGGGATATGTGTTTATTTATTGGGAAAAAAATGAGAACACAATTATCTTGGTAAGTAAAGTAAAACTCCCTATTCCCATATTTCTAGCTTGTGAATTATTTCACGACATGAATTATGAAACTGCATCCATTTAATGAGTCGGACTGAATTCATACCATCATACAGCACATGTTCAGGTCAGGTTTGAGTCATTTAAGAGAGTAGAGCTGGGTGATGAAGACAGAATCAGATATTGCACATCTTTGATACCAGAGTGTCGATATTATGGTGCTATTTTGGGGTATGCCTATTGACGCGTTCACACATTCAGTGTAGTTGTTATGGTATCTGAGGAAAAGAAATTACAATGTGAATAAAAGAGAAGCAGGTGAACTCACTTTTCATTTCACACAAAGTTCAGAAAGGTGCACCACATAGCTGTAGAGTAACTTCTAGAAGGTGCTTTTGGATGTGTTCAGTGGTCATTTAAATCGGAGTGTTGTTAGAAATGTGCTCATTTGATAAAAAAGAAATGTTTGACACTATAATTGTGCTTCCATTCACCTTTTTTGGGGCATTTCTGAAGAAAAAAAGACACCAACGTATCGCAAATAAAGTTACCCCCCCGACGGGTTTATCAGTAAAAGCAAAATGATGTACATGAAACCTGTGACCTAAACATCCACTGAAGCTTTCATTGAAATGTTTTACATTTTATTTTATTTTTTATTTGAGCTACATTGGGATAGAAATTCTAAAACTATACAAACTGTTTGACAAAACGTGTTGTCCTATAATGGATTTGTCCATTTCTGAATGTATTTGCACAGCTTCAGCTTTCCCATCGTTTCCTTCAAAGCATTAAACCATAGATTGTGATCATTTCAGTGTTTGGTCATCGTTGCTAATCTGATCGACAAAACCGTGCAATGGGACGGGGCTGCAAGTAATCTGAAATCAGACTGTGGAACAGGGAATGTCTCCCATTGGAGACTAACTAATCCATACTCCTCTGAAACCCCTTATAGGTCTAATTGGAATAATATACCATCTTACTATACACTGACACCAGTCAGTTAATGGAGTTACATCAGCATTAAGGACAATTTGTTACTGAGCTCTGGCACCTACAGCAGGGTTTGAGCGCCTGCACCTGTGCCAGATGGAATAGATCAGTCCAGTAGAGCTCAATGTAAAATCTAAAATAGATCCCCCCAACTGAAAAAATCCTATTTAACTCCTGACTGCTCTTTGTACGTTTCTGACCACAGGCTATTTGTCTCTGCACCGTTCTGTTCTGCACAAAAACCAAACTATGAATGAGATTACCTTATCTCCTGCCTCCACCATAAAAGCCAAATCTTTCCCGTTTTCCTCTTCCTCCCTACATTCATTATGAATAGATATGTTATCCTATACTCTAAGACACGCGTGATTTCACATTTAATCATCTGTGTGCACTATAACTGTCCTCTAAAGCACTAAATGATTACTCTGGTCATCTTGCTACCAAACATTCAAACGCATCCTGTCCTTTCCTCTCAACATTACTCATAAGAATCTGAATGTGTTCAGTTTAGAGTTGTTACTTGTAATTTGAAGAATATTTGGTAGCAACAAGGTATGGTGCATTTGTGCTGGAGGGAGCCCAAACAATAGTAAGGTGCAGTATGAGTTATTATACATAACTGGACTGTGAGAGCAAGATACTGTTTCTGTAACCTTGATTATTTTTATTTAGCATGCACACACAGTGAATGCAAATTGAACTGCCAGGCTTTGCAAAGTGTGTTTTTATTGTTTAGAGCTTTGACATAAATGATGCATGTGTGCGTGTTTGCACATGATACCATGTCTAAGTTATAGCAGCAAATGTTTGGTAAATTGTCACATTGTTCTACTATAGAGAATGCAGCATGCATGGTTCTTCACTGTCTATTAAGATCCATTTTTGTCCACATGCATAGAAATATCTGGCTTATTGCTAATAGCAGATTTTTAGTCTTTGCCATTATGTCTGCTTCTCGTGTTGCATCTAATTTTATATACAATATGCAATGTTATATTGTATATAATGGATATCGTGTCATTTTAGCCATTTCAGCAAATGCCCTAAAAGGAAATGTGTTGACGTTCACGTGACAAAGCCCTCTACCGGCTTTTTTTATTGTGACACTCTTTTGTGTGGAGCAAAGGACGAAGTTGACATTTTTTTATTTATTTATTTTTGTTATGGAGACACAATGTCCGCAGAGAGAGGAGGTCAGGGTGGACGGATGAGCAAACAAAACGTTGGACTTTACTGTTTCCGATTAACTGTTAACATTAGTTTCTTTTAACGAAGGAATAACCAAGTGGTTGTATTGTAAAAAAAAACAAGACGACGAAGGTCCCCTGACCTTAACATGGTAGTTACTTAAACTCAAACCACAGTGCATCCCCAAACCTAACCGATTTGTTTTTGTGCCAAAACCTAACACTTTTTACCCATAGCCTTGTCACATCATAGAACTGATTAAAATTTTCCAAAAAGGTGATTTGTAACAGTTTTGCGAGGCACCGATGAAGAAGCCGAGTCTAGTCATGTCAACGTTTAATATAGCCCAATATCACAAATGTATGCCTCCAAATGTCTTCACATATAATTGAACATACAATACATGCATTAAAAACAGTAGCAGCATTAGCAAATTATACAAAAACGTGTACAAAAAAATTGTAAATTGGATAACCTGAGTTTAGTGAGGTTGAAGGCTGATACGAAAAGATGTGTTTTAAGTTTACTTTTGAATGAGTCGACTGAGGTAGCCTCTTGAATATGGAAGATGATTACAAAGAAGCGGGGGCTTGGTAAGATATGGCCCCACTACCTACTGATGTTGTATTTACTTTTGAAATAGTCAAATAGAGGTGAAAAGTAGAATGGTGCATGGGTCTGTGTAATATTTAAAAAGTTAAAAGTAGGATCTTGGAGTCTGGTCTAGCATGTAGTGTAGTGTAACGTAATACAATGTGAACAGGGGTAATATGATTACATCTTCTAGTTTTGGTTAATCTCCTAGCAGAAGTATTTTGTTTCAAGACTGGAGTCAGATCAGAAAATACTGAGGTGTGTCATTCCAGAAGGTATTTTGTCGTTTAATCTGGGGATCCCAATAAACTTCTAGTGAGCAGCCATGCTGCCCACGTGGTGTGATTGCCCTTGTGTTTTTCACACTGTCATGTGTAAGGTCACAGTGATATTGCTTTGTCAAGTGGATTTTGATCATTTACCATAATAATAATAATAATAAAAAGTGTCTATCTTTTGAGCTTGGTTTTGCTCGGGGTCGACTTACTCTCCAGACTATGAGTCAGCAGAAAGAATGTCATGCTCATTTAAGAATCTTATTCCCAAACCAGAAATGGCAGTAACACACTAACTGAAGCAGCCTTTTGTCTCTGCTGAGCTCCGGCTAACAAGGACTGCTACATTCACAATGTGTGACCTCAGGTTTGAACTGCATGTTTTTCCTCCCAGTATGCAATGGGTAGAGCAATCATCCTCTCAACGACGGCGTCCTTCCACACAGCCACTGACAACAGATCGAGGAGCCCTCTCTAAAATGATAAAAAAAAGAGCAAGATGAGAGGAGATGAATGTCAGTCTGCTGCAGTCCTGCCTGCTTTTCTCTCCCATGGTAAGCCCACGATCCTCTGTCCAGAGGAGATATTGGAAAAATACAAATGCAAATCCTCTGCCTCCCAACAATTCCACCTGGGAGTGTCTCGAGCTGTCAGTTAATGAATAGTAGAGAGAAAATGTGTTTGCATGTGTGCGTGTGAGAGAGAGAGAGAGAAAGGGAGGGAGACGGAAACAAAACGAAGAAACTGAGATAGAGACAGAAAATATGTGTGTGTGTGTGCAGGAGCTTATAGTTTGTATGTGTGACCCATGAGCACATGGGATTTGATTGACCATAACCTTTGTGTGTGTGTGTGTGTGTGTGTGTGTGTGTGTGTGTGTGTGTGTGTTCCCAGCACAAGAACTGAATGCTATTTGAATTGGTCCACCTGGGACCCTGATCCCACCCGTCTCCCACCGCCAGCTCAGGTGTTCTATGAATGTGAATTATTTCCAAACGGGGAGATCCAAATGAAGATGAGGCAGAGAACACTATGACTGTCTGGAGAGATGGAGCGATGGAGAAAGAAATGCAGAGAGAAAACGCGGTAAAGGGCAGAGGAAGCCAATCTGTGTTCGCTTGAGCAGAAAGCAAACTCATTGTGCTCCTTGCATAGCATAACAAGATGTAGATCCATGAGTGTGAAAATGAGGAGAATATTTTTGGTGTAGTTGATGGCATGGAATTAAGTTGAATGACAGCATTTTTCTAAAGAACTGAGATTCTGAAAATCCTCTCTTTTATTTAAGTATTTTCCTTAATGTTTCTCTCTGTAAACAACTTTGTTTTGATAAGCGCTCTTTAAATAAAGTTTTTTTTTATTATTCCAAAAAAAAAAAAAAAAAGTTACTGCACATAATCCAGGCAGCAATTATGTTTCCTCCGCATATTTGGAACAGCACATTAGTACATCACCATCTCGTAGACGGGGTTTCATATTGATGAATGCCCTATGGCAGTGCTCACTCTTTGATTATGCATTCAATGGCATTTCAATTATAATGTTTCAGTGGACATGTATGTCTAAGGCAGTTCTCTCGGCTGAATGTTGATGTGAATGATATAAAGTCAGAGGCTATGTGGGATCCTCAGAGGTAAGAACCGGTATCTCTTATTCCTCCCTCTCTCTCTCTCTCTCTCTCTCTCCCCCTCCCAACACCGCTGACCTCCAGCTTCCAGCGGGGCTCCGGCAGGGCTGAGGAGGAAAATGAGAAAGAGAAGAGCATTGGGATACAGCTGTGTGTGAGAAGCAGGCGTGTGTGTGTGTGCGCGTGTGTGTGTGTGTGGCTGGAATGTGAATGAGCATGACACTGGCTGTGAGAAATGAGGATGTTTCGCACAATGACTACAAATGCGGCCATTCATTATTGTTCCACTCCTTCCATTTACTCAGTTAGCTCCGTTTGTACGTTGGATCTGTTTTCCTCGCTCGTGCCTTCTCAGCCTTCTCACATGTGCGTACTCCTCGGCACGTCTGCAGTGCGATCAATGCGCTCCTCAGCCTGTACAACCTGACCTGTCAAACATGCTGACGTTAACATGACATGAGTGCATGTTTGATTGGCCGGAGTGTACAGTACTGCACATTTTGACTGTGAAAGGTGCTGTTTAGTTGCATTTACTCCCTGTAGGTGTCGAGTTTACACCTGACCTTTAAACACGAACGCCTTGGAGCTGCTGAATATCTACTTTGCCCGCCTCTGTCACATGTAATTAGATCGCTGTAATAACGGGATTAATAGTTTATTGCTCAACATGAGTAATGGAAAATAAAGTGTGTGAGTTTTATGATTTAATTTGAATATACATTACGAATTCATATGTACTGGATGGCCATTTAATTAAATGCCAGGCTGTGTATATTGGGGCTCAGGTGAAAAGTCAAGTGTGTGAAATAGGCAGGGCCTGGGTTTGAATCAAGATGGAATTAATTATATCGGCTACTGTAAATGAGATGTGCTCTATCACAGATATGACTGAGGATTTATGGGGAATGAATTCTGTGTCATCCTGATGATCCTCCTTTAATTCAGTATAATGTGATCCAGAATGAAGAAGTTGAACTGTGTGAGGTTCAGTCCTTCTGGCTCGCTCAGTCTCATTCTCGCTCACCCTCGTGGGCAGAACTATTGACCTTGGGACTGGCTGTAAAAGAGCTGACGGCAGACGCAACTTTTTCCCTTTCATTCATTTCCTGTCAGCCACTCGAGTGTTCTGTTCGTGAGTCCAGTGATGTCAGCCAGAACATGAATTAATGAATTAGTGGAAAGTGTTTGACTGAATTATAAGTTAGTCATTATCGTGAAAGTGTAGTTCAGTTTGACCACTAATGGCAATAAAGCCAGTGTTGAAACTGCGTCAATTTGAATTTGCTAAGCTGAAATTGGGGTTTTGCATTTAAAATAGGATTTTGGAAAAGTTCAATATTTAAGTTATTTTTAGGTTCAGGAAACTAAATGTTTGAGCTTCAGTTCAGGTCAATCTCCTTCATTTATATGCGTCATGATTTATTCTTTTTTAGAATCGCTAATATTGCAAGTGATCATTTCAAATGTACATAATTGGCTAATTGCAGGTTATTTTGGCAGACACCAGAACAAATGAAATGGTTGTGCTTATGACGAGCCATATCTTTGCGCCAATATTTTTTTATAGCCTAAACATAACCAAACCTTGAGGTAGCAGATAAGAAAACACTCTTATGATTCATTTTGCAACGATCCTATGGGTCGTTTTGGAACGGGGCATTTAGGTATGATGATGTTATATTTTTTAACAAGTAGTTTTAGCACAATAGTACTTTGTGTCTAAGCTTAATAAGACAGTCTGACTGAAGATCAGCCCTTTTGTGCATTTAATAACATGCTGCTGAATGTTATAAAGCTGGATGTTTAAAAAAAACCCATCAGCTCCCTTTTAGGTTTGTTCACAGTAATGAAGTGCTGGGTGGGCAGGTCCCTGTCTTGCTGAGTTTAGATAAAGAGGCAGTGGAGCAGAGGATGTAATTAGCTATATTTACCTCCGCCAGCACAAGGCCTGAAGCTCGGAAAGACTGACTGTGTCACAACTCAGTAATTACACCTGCCTCCTCATTACGTTCATCTGACCGCGAGCGAGTCTCAGGGTGAGCAGAAAATACAGATATGTGCAGAGGGACTTGGATTTATTCGCTGGTATTATTTTCCTGCTTCTTTCTTCTCCTAGAATCCCCTGCTGCCATTGTCGATGCAATGTTATACAAAAGGATTAATTAGTCATGCACCACCTAAAACCTGCCTCATGGGCTTGAAAGGTGGATGTAAAAAGTTTGTAGTTTGATTCTTCATAGAGGATGGCGGACGTGGTCAGTTTGAAAATCATGACTGTTACAATGGACAGTTTACGTAAGAGATGCAAATGTTGTAACCTACCGTAGGAAGCAACTATCGTAGTGACATATCCAGGAGCCAATCGGTGAACAGCAGTAGTATTTGTTATTTCAACAAACATATGGAGGTTTGACAGGCAAAATTAGGTAAAATGCTTGGATTGTGTTCATTAGTGCCGTTTTTTTATTTAATTTTTTTTATGTAGGAAGTGCTCTGTTCTTGTACCGCACAGACGCACAGTCGAGAGGTGGTTGAGTTGGATGTCGATGTACAACATTTTTGTTTGCATCCTGAATCAGTTTACAACAAGTCCTCCCTAATTGAATAACAACATATAGTGCACATGCAGGCCATCTATAACGACAAAGTTTGGTTTGGTTTTGGCACAAAAACCACTTGATTTAGGTTCAAGGAAACATCTTGGTTTTGGTTTAAATTACCACTTTGCTAAGGTTAGGGGATCTTCGTCGTCATGGTAGTCACAGTAATAAACACATGTTTAAGGTTATGAAAGATCGACGTCATGATTTAAAGACTAAAATTGTCTGTTTTTTAAAATGGTAACAAACCGAGCTACCGTGTCAAAGTCTGATGTTTTGTTGACCCAAATGCCTGACTTCTTCCTTTGTTCCTGTCAACATTACTTCAACCCAAAAGAAAGCTTTGCCACTTGAACGTAAACATATGTAGTTCTGGGACACTTGCTGAAATTACTGATGCTGTGGTTCATCTCGGGCGGACAATCTCCAACCCTTTGGTTAAGGTTAGAGAAACAACATTACCCTGTCTTGAATGCCTAAATATTACCATTTAAAAAAAACCAATAATAATAATAATAAAAAAAGAAAAAAGAAAATAGTTACTAAGCTCAGGTATTGTATAGTAGGAGTAGATATTGTAGACAAAACAAAATGATTACAATAAAATACATTTTCCAGAGCAGATTATTATGCACGTTTTGTGAATGTGTTATAGGTACGTTCATTAAAAAAAGGTTCCTGATTAGGTTGAAGAAAAAATATACAATATAGAATGATTTTCATATCATTGTTGATGTTTCAAATTAGAGGGAAATAAACAGGATTTCTTGGAGACGGGTTTGGATCTTGACTGAGTCGTATGCGATAATTGAGAGCGCATACTTGGCCAAGACAATTTGCAAAGATATGACAGTTTGGAACATACTGAGCACACAGATGGACAGTGAAGATGTGGATTATGCTGCAGGAATTGTTGGAGAAGTTTCTCTGGACTTTTTTTTTGATGGTTTATTTCACTGTGGAATCGAATCCAACCCTAACTGTCCACAGTGTCCACACTCTGTTAGGAAGCAAACTAGAAACATTATTTTACAGCCACCTTCAGACTTTGTTTGTGGCTTGCTGCACATTTATTCATTTGTATTAAAAAAAGAAAAGGGGAGAAGGAGGTGATCAGAGACGGGGGGGGGGGCATCCGGCGAATATTCTAGCTGTGATTCCACTGCACTGTCAGCACAATAACATGGCGAACCCCCCACTCTGGACTTTAGTATGACATGAACCGCAAATTGTGCCAAGATCCAAAACCCGTTATGTGGTTGCGTGTTTAAGTGGCTCTCTAAACACATCCGCCGATGGTACCGTCTCTGACATTTCAACTTGTCCGACAGATAATATCCATCTATCTATCTTTCTGCCTCTAAGTAAGCGATTGGTTGGCGAAGTTATGCTAATTATCCTCCGAAGACAAAAGGGAAACGGGGCTACAATGATGAATGGCTTTGTTGGAGCAGGTGGGCTTGCTCTTTTAAAGATAACCCTTTGTATGTAGAGGAGAATGTGTTATCCATTCAAATAGCCTTATCTAGTTACACAGGAGGTGTTCACAGCTCTGTACTGTTGTAATGAGGAGACAGAGAAAGATGAAATAATAAAACGAGACATGCAGCCCTGCATTACCATATAAATAACCAGTACAGTACAAGTGAGAATGCGATCAATAGGTGGGCGTTTACTCCCTTTTGTGAAGAAGTGAGAAAATGCAGAGAGAGTTGTTCTGCGTTGGAGGGGAAACGTGTAAGAAGATGGAGAAATAAGGAATGATCGGGAATCTTTTAAAGCAGAAGTTTCACAAGTTTTCAAGCAGCTGATGAAAGAACGCTCTGTGTTTCCCTCTGCTACAGTATGACTGTATCAGCCAAGGTATTTACTCATTTTGAGAGGCACTTTCAAAGAGGCGATTGGATAACCTTTCCAGTGCACACCTTGGGCTAAATTGTAGTGCATGTTTATGGGAGCAGATCTGCTGCTCGGACCAGGACCCATAAAACATATAATCCTTTATACTGACACATCCGATTGCAGAGAGCTTGTCAAACGTTTCCCCAATCCATAAAATGTGCTCAGAGGGGTTTTACGCTGGAGTCAGCATGGATGTATGACTCCTATCTACAGTGTGCTGACCTCCCAGAGAAACAGTTGTTCTGTAACAGCACAAAAGCATTTCTTTTGTATCCAACGACTTGTGATACGGATACTTATTTTACCTTCATTGGACAGTTTTCTCCTCAAAATGATCAGTCATGGGCCCGTTGAGCATTAGTTTAGACAAATTCAACACACACAGAGATTCTCCTTATTCCAATATGTAAGACATACGATGTCAGGTTCCACATAAATCCTACAATACTGCCTTTTGTTGAAGTACTAATAATTCACTGGAAAGGTTATGTGGTGTTTTTTTTACTTTACATCCTTTTCATATAGATTCCAATTATCTGTGATGGAAGGAACCTCCTGTCAAGTGAAAAGGTTTTGCGGCTTTATTGGGAGTAATAATGTGATTGATTTGACTTCTTTGTTTCTCGTAACAATTGGCAATCACAAGGGGAGACTATTTTCAGGGGAAGTGTGATCACAATCAGGAGCACTTTTTTCCTTTTTTCTTTGATAAAGAGTCCAGCATGTCAAATCATTAATGGAAAACCGTGTTTTAAGGTGCAAGGTTTAATACCGAACCACCTGCGACAAAGAAATAGGAGGCAGTATCACTACTGGGTCCATACGATCTACATTTACAGTCATCAGTTATTTAAAAAAAAGAAAGAGCCTACTGTAGTACGTTCTATGTTTATATATGGCAGGCGACGATAAGGACGCGTCGTTTTCTTGTTTCTTACACTTTGAATTTAATCCAATGACTAAACTAAAAAATGCAGACGGACCATGTAGGTATTGTTGACGAGCGCTCGGGGCAGCTCTGCCTGTCTGTCCTCCGTGCTGAGGGTCAGAATAGAAGCTAAAGTGACTCACTATCGCCTCTAGAGGAACAAGTGGTATTTCAAGACGCAACAGGCTTTTGCTAGACAGTTAGCATGCTAATTTCAGTAGATATCTCTGCAACATATGGACATATTTGACACAACATCAACATTGTTACCTCTATAATGTTTGTTAATTTATTTTCATGGTTTAGAATAAAATTCTGTCCATATCTTACAGATTGCACCTTTTAAGCTTTGTTATTGACAAAATGTTATGATTAATCTATTTCGACATTTCAAAGAAATTAGTATTTCTTCACGGATGATTTAAAGTATCCGGTTAAAGTTTTAGCATCCCATGCAGCACAGGATGTACCATTATTATTTGGTTACTGCTCAACCCAGAGCTTAGTAAATCACTGCTGAAAGACAAGCTGCACAAAATGAGCCTGAGAAAACAAATAGATGTCTCTTGAAATGTAAACATTTTAAAGCAAAGAGACCCTCCGACTCAGGTTATTTATCCCCCCAATCCACCATGTTGATTAGTAGACAATGGGATGCAGCTCAATTTACTTCTAATTAGGGATTTAATGGTTGTTATTAAATACATCGCCATGTCCCAATTAGAAAACACTGGGGCCATATATCATTTTAATTGATATCCACCTCGAGCCACATGGGCTCACCATATTCCATCAGTGTTCCCAAAATGATCTTTGCTTGTAGAGAGAAGTGAGTGGAGTCTCGTGTGTTTATGTGTGTGTGCGTGCTCTGCTTGATTGTATATATCTTGATTTGTGCATTTTGTGAGCTATGGGATGTTTGAGAACAGCAGTGTGGCTCCTCATTATAAAACCACACATCTCCCATGATACCAATGCTTTCTGTTTATTGAATGGTAATGTGTTGGAGGATGCAAATGCAATCCGCCCCATCTATTTTCTTCAAGCAATCACACTTAATAAGCAATAGTCGAGTGCAGCCGGGCAATATGGATTTTTGATTCAGGTTTGATCAGCAAAGCTAAACTAAAGTACATTCCTGAAACAGAAAATATGTGTGAGTGCACTGGATTTCAATGATCACCCATGTCTGCAGTTCCCTGCACTTCGCGCAGAATTTCACCGACTTTCAGCTCCTTGTTTTGGTTTTATGGCCCGCATCTTGTTTTGGTTCACTCTCACCGCTCTCAAAAGTGTCATTTCTGGCCGCGCAGCAGCTGTTTTCAGGGAAAAAGCTCTAAAACCTCACTGTACACTATACTGCTCTACACCAAACGGCAGGCGTACAAAGTTAGAGACTATCTGGTGAACATAGTGGAGCATTTACGTCAAGAGACAGATATGTCTCTCAGGAGTTTGTCGATCAAAACATTTATTGTATGGCCAGAAACACGACTCCAGATACATTCCAATGTTGTTCCTTATCCGCTGGATGTGTAAATAGGCACATTGTTGCTTACAATTACAATTTTGCATTATCTTTAACATTAATAATGTACCAGTGTTGTGTTTCTTCTGCACCAAGGCCATAACACTGGCATTATAAGAAGCTATAAAAAGACCATTCACATTGCCGCCTGAAGAATTTAAGCCCAATATTCTCTCTTTAACCCTGGTTTGATTTCCACCCACTCCTGAAGAATATATTTGATTCTTAAGCTGCTTAATTTTTGATTATCATCATCATTGCATAAAACCAAAACAATGAGCTAAAACATTTTAAATCGATACATTAGAACTGGGGGGGAAGCAGAGATGACAATTACGCTCTGTGGGTTTACTATGAGCGACCCCTGTCTCATTACACATAGTAGCATTTTTTGATTGTCAATAAAAAAAAATATTGATAACAAAGATCGCAAGGAATAAAAAAAAAGTAATTTCTTTTCAAAGGTAATAGAAATAATTTTTTTGAATAATGTTTTGCAATAAACATATTTTAATCTTGTAGTCCAGTCAGAAGGCAAGAACAGGCATGAGCTGGAAAGCCTCTGATGCAAGATAACAACATTTGAGATGATGTAAACTGTACAAATGAGAATAAAGTACTCTCAAAACCCATCAGCACCTTTGCACCTTTTTGGACCAAGTTAGATTGCATTGTCTGGTCATCAGGGTTGCAGCTGATAAAGTGACCGTCGATCAATAACCATTTCTTATCCTCACCTTTCATCGTCTCTCAATCAAAGGGCAAAAGCTCCTTTCACATGTGATTCTGCCACAGATAACCACCTGTTCAAGCCGTGGCTGGTTCAATCTTCCCCTTCCCTCAGTGTCTGCCATGATTACCGCTAACCTCCTCAAACTGTACATTATGTCCACCACTCACCAGGAGAAGGGCGCAGCGCAGGGTTAATGTTTACTATGTCCCTGCTTCTCTCTCTGACTCTCTCTCACCTGTTACTGTATGCATCTGTGTGAAGTTCAAAGTCAACGCAGGATTCTTGTGAATGTTGTGGGTCACATATTGGAGGGATGTGAGAATGCAAATATGCTTGAGCTTAGCTGACACGTTATTTACATGGAAGATCACAGCGAGGCAGAGCAAACATAACACGTTTGTTTGCTCTGGCTGAGCGCTGAAAAATGCCAAATGTAAATGAGAGAGATGTTAAATGTAATCGCATCATTGCATTGCTTATTCACTGCTAATGCAGTTTGTCTGAAAAGTTTTACCAAACAGACTGATTACTTTGACATTAATAACTCTTTAAACTCTCCAAGAGCAGAGATGGATCAAGCCTCCATTAGGCCATATGGGAATCTCCTGTTTCCACCTCTGTTATGTTTTATTTACCCAACAAGCTGCGCTTTGTTACTCATAATTAAAAAGTCATCGATGACCTTTCGCCTCACCTTTTTAAAGTACCGTTTCAATGAGAGCCTCTTTCAGAATTCATGTGCATCTCAACACCTGACCTTTGGCTTTGTAGTGAAGAATACAAGTAGAGTGAAAAATAAATACAGTAACCTTGACTCACAATTTGCCACATGACAAGTGAAGTCGAGGTTGGATTAGTTTCATGGAATCATTCAGAACCTGAGTATTTTTTGAATACTCAAATAAAAGGCCAATTAGTGCAAGACCACATGCAGGAGAAATAAGGATGTATATGACCTTTTGTGTTTTGTTGACATTGGCTTTACTTCTTCGTTGTTTGGGGTCCCAAATACTTTTTTCTTCTCACGTTAAGAAAATGCCCATTTTGTAGAAAAGTGTTGAAATGGTTAGTTTGGCTTTTGCATCAAAGTGGGCTTGCACATTTGATAAAGGTAACAACATATAGAAATGACCATAAAGCCTTCTTATTACACTTCTTATTGTACGAATGAATACATATATATTCCTTTGTTTGCCAAAAAAGGTATTCACGGACAACAAATTGATCAGTATGTTATCCTACATCATGAAGTTACTTATGTTTAGAGTCAGTTATACCCCAGATAAACAGACTGTTCTGAAACTCCAAAAAGAGAAATAGACTTGCATTATGTTTTACTATAACGATCATGCAATTATTTTCTCAGGTAATTAGACTCACTTTATGTATGCGTGTTTGACGTGTTCAATACGGTGAAGGTAGGTTCTCCAAACGGAACATTCAAGTTAAACATCTGGATTTTTTTGTCAACTGTCGTCAAACTATTGGGTACATAACTAATATAATGAGGGAGCTGTCAGCAACCTGAGCAGTGCATGTATATTCTATTTATTGTGCAAAATGAGCAGCCTGTAGACATGTGTGTGGTTAATACATGACATTCAAGTTAAAAACGTACCCCGATTTCAACCTGCTGCTAGATCATTAGTTGGTGTTTGGGGAGCGTGTTGTCCTCGAGGAGCAGACACAGGGACTAGTGGTATGTCTGTCTCCCACTGAACTATGGAGTAAAGCCCTGCTATCAATCTACATTCATCACGTGGCTCCCTCACATCAAGCTTTAACTCAATACAGTAAGATTGGAAAAAGCACACTGAACATTTTTACTCGTATCAAGATTATTTGCTTGGCAACATCAAACTGCATATTAAGCTCAATGTATCTCTATATCCCATAGCAATATCAAACACGGTAATTCTCTTCTCTCTGTGACGAGAAAACCAAATTGTAATTGAAAGTGAGAATAAATGTTTTAACAGGCAAATCCCCCCGTGAGATGTGCTTGATAATATTTTTTCTGCTATGACTTTAGGGACAGGGATAAAACCTGCTCTCTATAGATCCACATTCAGATGCTCCATTAATCTATCCCTCAGCAGTGCAGTACCTCTCTCCCCCGTGTGCCTCCACACCGATGGCCTCTGAAATGGGAATTGGGTGGGGGTGTGGGCTTGCGGGTGTATTACTTCGAAGCTGGGGGCCCCGCGAGCTAAGAGGAGAGAGGGCTCATGCGTTAGATTACCAATGCCCTCAGCCTGTCAAAAAAACCGCACCTGCTTGCGGCTTGACGTTAATTTGTTTGGACATGGTTTATAATTTAATTCCATCGCAGAATTAACTTCCAATACACAGAGCTATTTGCTGGGGAGATGGCGATTTGGATAGGGTGTCCCTCTGTGCTGCTGTGGCCATCCCAAGTGAATGGTAAAACTTTGATGCATGCCTATAAACCACACAATGCCTTTTGGATTTTGTGCACTTTGGAAAACCATCCTAAAAATCCAATCTAGACTTTTGAGGCGAGTCTATCGCAATAGAATTGAGTACAATTCCATGGCTTGTGCGTAACTGCCTTCGCTGCTAATAATATCATGACTGCAAACTGCTTTACGGGGAGACTTGGCTGTAACTTGGTTTAGCGAAAAAAATAATTCCTGTTAAATAGACCTTTTTCACAGCAGATATTTTGACTTGTCAGGCGTAGCATTAATGGTGGCTCACTTCCACTTCCATTTAGGCCAGTAAGCTATGCCAGTGAGCCAGCATGGATATTACTGGGGCCCTGTCACTGGCACCGCTAAATGGAATGCAGCCATTAATAATGTGTTGCTACACCTGTGTTTGCAGAGACAAAATATCTGCCAGGAGAAAACACTGTTGAGAACAATCAAAAAATGTCCGTCAGAAATGAACAAGGCAAGCAGTCTCTTGTATACAACAAATGTTATTTTACCAAGGTATACTATATTTTCTCAACAACTTTTTTTACCTTAAAGACCAAGGTATATTATGGTATTTGAATTGTAATCATTTCTTTGATCCATGAACTCTTCATCAGGCCAATAATCTTTCCAATACCTTTTTGTTTATGACAAAATACCTGCCTGACGAATGACATTCCCATCAGCCTCAGCTGTACTTTAGTGTGTTAGCATTTAAGATTGTGAACACGGTTAATATTATACCTGCAAAATATCAGCATGTTAGCATTTTCATTATTAGCATGTTAGCAGCTTTGTCTAAGTAAAGCCTTGCAGAGCTGCTTGCATGACATAGATTCTTAGTGTGCTGGATTTAGATTTCATCAATCATCCCCCTCTAAACCGTGATTCTAAGGAGCTTATTTAACATATTATCTCAAATGTACGTACGCATACCACTGCTTAGCCTGTTGTTAGATGTATGCTAATACAAGGATTTTCTTTTACTTTACACCGCAGGCTGTCTGTTAAGCCTACAGCAAACATTTTGTTAGTTATCGAACAAGGCAGCTTCAGATTTACACAGTCAAATGGAAATAACACGTAAACACAATGCTGTCAACTCTGTGATCAATTTGTGACAAATACCTCTGTTCCTTTGGTAAACATGGCACTGTGATGGTTGCCAGGTTCATTCATTTGGAGTAGGGAGGTTGAGGGGGAAAAGATAAGTTTTCTGTCATGCTATGTAAGATGCTGGCATGCTGGAGGCTGTCATGAGGTGAAAAGACACAGTCATAAGTGGGCCAAGCAATTAGGACTGTGGGAATAAGCGAGGGAGTCTGAAATCAGCTCGGAGGCCTCGCATTGTGACAGACAATCATGTGAGCCTAAAGACTAGAAGAGAGCATGACTTTCTCTTCTCCATCTACCCCAGTCAGATAGGAGAGGAGACCACCCCGGGACAGGATTCATAGCACAACTACACACAGTTCTTAAAAAAAAAAAAATAAAAAAATCTGATCAAAACTCAAAAGGGGAAGGTAGATGGAAACCTCTGACACATACTGTATTTCATGTCTTTATCCCACTGAGCAGCGTGCCAGAAGGCATTCAGAGAGCTCCCCTTTTATCTGAGCAGTGTCCTTTTCTACCGCTCAGGGATGCAGTGACGGGCAGTAAGAGAAAGTTTATCTAGTGATGACTTTTCCTGCGACATTTGTGACACGGAGAGAACAAATGTGCCAAACAATTATGTCGCACACGGATGTGACGACGGTTGGCCGAGAGTGATCGTTTAACTCTAATGCTAAAGCAGACTGACAAGGATCCACTCAGCCCTTCGAAAACAGCAGAAACGACATGACAACTAGTGTTTTGTTACATAATAATTGCTTGCGAAATCGGATGTCATCAGAGTCGTGGTGGCAGTGCCTACGAGGCAAAGCAAAGCAGGCCAAACATCCTTTTACCCAAGGATCTCGGTGCACTCAAAGGCCACTGGGGAGATGTACTGTAATCCTTCCAACATGTCATACACCATGCAGCCATGCATAAAATGTCCCCACATGACCACTTCAACGGGCCCATGTGTTAAACACGATATTTATTATTTAAAACCCAAGTACTCTGCAGGAATACATGTAATACATTGTACATTACATTATGTATGGTGACACCACTTAATCTGCAATAGAAATAAACCCTGTTATTATACTTTTTTAGGTATTAATGGGTTACCAGAGTATACCATGTTTGCATTCCTATACAATCATTGCATTGCATGTAAACGCAATGGGTACATATGGTTTTATTTCTCCTGCATGTAGTCTGATTGTCATACCAGAAAGTGTGTAGTCTTGTAGTGTGTGTTTTGCTAATTAGCAGAAGCATATATTTTCAGAAGTGTCCTTTTCTTGGTTGTGTTCTCAAGAATATTTCCAGATATTGTTTACCTGCTAGTCTAGGATCGATCCTGAAACCTTGCAGTCATCGATCCTGCGACTTGACTGACTATACCTACAGCATATTAAATGCGGCTAAACTTTTCTTTGCTGTAATACATTAAAGCACACAAGAAAATGCCAATCAATGGAAGTTTGGCGTGACGAGCGTGTAAATGTGCACTCTTTCTACGTTTAAAAAAATGTTGTTATTGTTGTACACATTTTTGATTTGGTTTCATGGCTGTTTGACTTTGAAAAGACTCCACGCACTTTGGCATTCGCTTTTAAATCTGAGCTGTCCACAAAACTCCTTGAAACTGAAAGTTCTTCATAACCTAGTGAATATTTATCAACTATAGGTATGATTCCTTGCTTTTTCAAGCAATATTTCTTCGCAAGTTACACAGACATGATGTACTGCACTGTCGAGGATTCTCTTAAACCTATAGTATGTATTGTGTCATTATCATAATACCATTATTATAGGTCAATTATTGTGATGGCATCACGTTGTGAGTTACACGCTAATTTCTCTTCCTGCTCTGATGTGCACATACAACAGAGTTCCCCTCACAACTAGAAGCAACGTTGAGTCTTGCCAAATCTGTCCGTAACTTCAGACGTTGGACATGTCCTAACAAGGAGAGAGACCACCACCCCCTGTTGTGAGCCGAGGCTGTGAACAAAAGTGAGTCCAACTATATCTAATTGGTACTTTTCTCAACCGACTGCACCGGCTTTGGCTCCTTAGAGTCCGTTTTTCCAAAGTCGACCTTGTCTTACTCTTCCCTCTTTGCCCAGCAGGTATCTCACAAGTCTTGCAATTGCACTGGCAACTTATGTGGAAGGATGACTTTCGAGATGACCTGTCTGATGAAACGCTATGCATGTTGTAAAAGCAGATATCCAAGTGATGCCATTTAGAGTTGCGCACAGTATATGTGGAGGCACATCTGTCAAATGCTCGTGTGTGTGTGTGTGTGTGTGTGTGTGTGTGTGCGTGCACTTTTAGCACTGGAATAGATATTTTTGGCTGGTTAAGCTGAACATGTGGCAGTCCTGCTGGAAAGCTGACCCATGTCAGTCTGTCTACAAGTTAATGTTCAAGTCAACCGATGCCCATCTGCAACCGCTTCCGTTTTCTCTCCATCTGTTTTACACACACACTCTGATATCATCAGAGGTATTGCCTGCAAGGGTAGCTGAACTGAAAAGCATAACATTCTCCATTCATCATTTCAGCAAGTACCTGGGAAATGTAGATATTAGTATGCTGATGGCATTTATGGTTGATGGTGCATCATCTTCAAAGAACATAAAAGAGGAGATGCCGTGATCGGATCTCTGCTAAAAGTCCTGTGAATCAGTGAAAAGTTTAATCTCACACTCTCCCACCTACCAGCTGCTGCACCAGCAGCTCAGCGCAATGTGAGAGACAGTGGTTTACACGAGTTATCATACTGTCTATTGCAACTTTCCACAATCTCATGAACACATTATTATAAACACAATAATGTCTTTAATCTGCCATCCGTTCATATTTATACACGGTAAATACCTGAATCGTACATGGTGTTCTTGCATGTGTGTGCTTGAACCAACTAAATGAACAAAAGATCATGGAGAAATATTCTTATCCAAGATTGATGCTTGACTTCATTGTGTGTCATTGCTTTCTTGGTTTTTAAATGATTAACAAGTTGCAGATGTAGGCGCTTATCTTGCATATGAAGCGGGGTTTCAGCAGCTGACTCCTCAGTTTTCCTCTCGATCCAGGCACCCGGGGTGAATGTAAATGCATTTGAACTTTAGCTGCCTCTCAACATCATATTCTGACATATTCCAGGACCTATTGCATGTCACTGACAAAAAAAAAGCAAGATTAATGCAACAGCAATGACCGTAAAGATGATGTTGATATGATTCTAAACTATAATGTGGATGGTGTTTCTTAAAACATCTTTTCCCCAGCCACTTTATTACAGAAACATCTTAATGTCAAAGCTGCACTAATCAATATTGGAATGTTAACAACGGAGAATAATCACCCTTCTCTTCCCCTTACTTCTATGGGTTGTTTTTGCTTCTTTTAGTCGATTGTTTTCGTCTTTCAGCCAGCAACTTCCATCTACCACATTTCCAAATGCAGCAGGCAGTAGTTGTTTAAGTGAAAAGCTTTGATTTGATGACATACGTGTCCTCTTCCACAAAGTCTGCTATGTTGCACCGCCATATTTCTACAGTAGCTCAGAATGGACAAACCAAGCTCTGGGTCTAGAAAGGGCCTTTTGCTTTTTCTTTTGTTAGCTGAAGGCCACCGTAGTTCTCCGACATGCTTGTTAAACTGCGGTAACGCCAGCCGCCTCCCTGAATTTCAATGCTTCCAGAGTAGAACCTATCCTTCTGCCTTCAACATGCAACCACTTTGCAGCTTTTGATTAAATGCCTTAAAACATTTTGAACCCCAACCCATTTCTTTAATTTTAAATGACTAAATACAATTAAAGTATATTTTCAATTTCATTGTTTAGCACAATTCTTTTCACCAATTTGTCACACACGTTCACCTAAATTATGTTTTCTGATCCTTTTTTGTTGTTGTGAATAGCTGGAAGGCATATTGAGTTGCCTTGTTGACCATGTAATAAAATAAAAACACTAAATGTGAAACACTCATAGTGTTTTTTATTCAAAATTATAAACCAAGTGTGTTTTGACTCAGTGGAGCCACAGGAGTGTTTCTGTTGTCACTGTTTACACCTGTACTGCTTGTTGGTGTGGTGTTGGTAATAAACCACTTTACTTCAGCAGTATGTAGTTGTCCGATCCAATATTGAAAGCCATTTGTCATGCTAACCTCCATACAAGGACCTTGAAACTAATTACCCTAAAATATAATGGAGCATAATTGTTATTAAACAACTGAACAGGCAGCACTTTTTATCTCTTCGATGCATTTAAATTAATTTAGACACGAAACACTAACCCAGTTGGCACTCCTGCCTAACGGACACCATATGCAACATGAGGAGGTGCTCTGAAGGTCCTTGTGTGGGATTATGGGTTTGTGGGTAGAATTTAGGACTGATGGGTGCTCTCCATTCCCTCTGGACATGACCTCTCTCCCTCTCTGGCCTGTTCAGATGTAGGGAGAGAAGGGGAGCAGCCTGAATGTCTGCTCAATCCATTTCAAAACGCCAGTCTCAGCAATGATTGACAGGGGGAGAGGTTACATCTGTATTTACCCTTATAGAAATACATGAGATTGTGAAATAAAGAAAAAATACTGGAGTGCAAAATAGTTTGGCTGTGAATGGCCAAATAGGGAGAAAAATAAATGGGAAGCATAATGTATGAATTGATGGGATTTATTCAAGAAGAAGAGGGAATACATAAATGCTTCAATGTAGAAATTCAATTTTGAAGCCAAATAGAATCTTTTGTCTGAGGAAGATTTTCCTTTTTGATGAAGGACAAAAAAGTCCTCCTAAATCACGAGATATAACCGCTTTGCATTAAATCCAGAGAGTTTTGAGTGGCACCAAGGTGCTGTCCACACCCAAGAGGTTGCATTTTCTAAATCATCAAAACTCTCAAAGCCAAATACTGATGCACGCTTTGAAATGAAGTTATCACCAGCCAGCTGTTATCCAAACGCGACATAGGCATTGCCGACTTCTGTACTGTATACAGATTTGGCATATTCATACATGTTGATTAGTTTAGATATATACTATGTTGGGCTACTCTACTACTTCCAGACAGCAACAATGAACAATCTAGCCTGAACTCACTGCGCCTCTTTGTCAGCCGTTTAAAATGCATGACATGAGTATGCAACTGAGGAGACTATATTTATTCGGCACACCTTCCTATTTATGTTCTACTTTACCCGACGCTTTTGCGCAGAGGACGCTGTGCGTGCAAGAGGGAAGCGTTCAAACACTCTTATATGTTACATGTTGTGTATGAGGACTGTGACTCTGCAGCTGATTTTAAGAAACGTTTTAGCCCCATGCGTTTTAAGTTACACACACACACACACACACACACACACACACACACACTCACTCACATATCTGGAGAGAAAGATGAGCAAAGGTGATTTCCCTTCGAAGTGACGAACTCGTCAGTTGCTCTCTTGAGTTCAGAGTGATCCTCATCCAGTGACATCACATCCCGGTGAGGCTGTGCTGACTGCCGGCCCACTAAACTGAACTGTATCCACAAACTTGTTCTTGAGAAGGCTGATGGCCCGCGAGATTATTCGAATAGGCAGCTTCTCTCAGAGTTTAGCTTGATGTTTTCCTGCACTTCATGGTGACTCAGTCGTTAACCCAGTCAGAGGTTCGTTGTGAAGTCATAGCTTCAACACATTCACTGCAAAGGATTATTTTAAGCAAGTCATAGGTTTACAAATGGGCACCAGGAGCGTAACTGTGATTAGACCCAATAGAAAGGCAGCCAGGTGAGCTTGTTTCCAGTGTGTCATGGTTGGAATCCTCTCTGGTTGATAATGTTTTAAAACAAAGCAGAATAGAAATATATAATTCAATGAGAATACACTTTATCAAAAAAAATTCTTGAATGAATGTGCTTTTCGTTATAGTGCTTTGGGAGAGTCGACAGCATGTGTCGGTGTTTAAGAGGCAGCTTGGCTTCAGTGTGACAGGCACAGAGGGTGCTACGGGTGTCATTAGTTTAGCGCAGCTCTATAGGACCCAGGGAGGCTGACGCTGCTGCTCCCTGCAGGAGAAGCGTGGACAGATCTGTACGCGCTGGCTCTCCACCGCTGCACTAACTGCACTATACATAACGGCACAGGATATTCTTTTTTCACCCCGAAGGATACGCTTTATCAAATGAGACTGCTTTGGTTCCAGTTTCCAGTGTTTTATTGTTTGTAGAAAGACGGATAACCAGCGTCCACTCAAGTCGCTAGATCACTAGTTGTAGGCTGCACATTTTCCACGGTTTTCGTTCTCTACAACGTGCGCAGCGAATAAAAGTTTTACGGACTCGCGGGTATGGATCACTTCTGCTTTTAGGGGACCACACACGCGCAGCAGTATTCGCATCGTTTTGGAGAGGGTAAGTTGCATTTCACTTAGCTTTGTAAAGAATGCTGCAAGTGATGCCACTGGCGCATCAGTTTGGTGAAAAACGGTGCGCGTTGCTCTTTCCGCAGGTGTAGGAGGCTAGCTGTGCTGTGGTGTCTGTATGATTCATAAAGGCTGCAGCGGTTCCTCTCTCTAGAGATGCAGCCCAAACACACCAGCTTGCATTAGGCTATGCGTAAAAGCACGGTGCCTTTACGCAGATCCGGAGTAGACCGACTTATGTCCTCATCGTGCACACTACTTATACAGCAAATCTTATATGCGAGTACATATCATATGGTGTGCCCTAAAAACAGTTGCTCCTTCCACAGCTGGTGTTGTGTCGTGTTGTGTTGTGTCGTATTGTGTTGTGACTTGACAGCTGTGTCTGTTACCTGTCAAAGCAGCCTGTTGACTGACTGACTGACTGACTGACAGGACGCTCGTGCGGCTCTGGCGGAGCTGTCCCCCCTCTCTGTGGTGCTGAAAGTTTCCTAACTAGCAACATGGCTTTATGGCATCACAGGGAAAGGAACGACGCTAATAAGGCACACGCATTAAATATACACTTGGCAGTTACTGGAGACAATTATGATTTAAAGGCTAAAGGCTACCAAGCGATTTATCTATCAGCCTGCAGGCAATGGATGATCCACCGTTTGTGCAGCGCGATGCATGTAACAGCACTGTGTTGCCGCACTGGAAGCATGGTCTCAGCAGGGATTGCACCGGACAGTGAGGGAAGATGGATAAATACAGTTTGAATGAACACAGACGGGATTTCCAAAAGCTGGAGTCCCTTGTTAGTGAAAAGCCAGCACGAGGCTGTATCTCTCTTTTAAATTGAAGAGAACAATAACATTTGAGACATTATCGCTTATTGTTAGTCTATGAATTCGTTTATGAAGCTGATGCCCCCCCCCAGGGACAACTATAGTGTTAGTCATTTTAAACTTCTATCATATACTTTGCACATAATAGCAAAACATGTCTGTATTTAAAAACTTTTTTTTTTGATCATCCATAACTTTCCCTTTGCCAACCCAAATAAATAAGAAGACTTTTCCATGTGTTGTCAGAGATGAGTCAGGTGTAAAGGGTGCTGTGCATTGGTCCCTGACACCCACTGTGAGGAGCCTCCTCACTGTGATTGCTAGCATCACTAATCCAACTCTCTGCACTTCTGAGATTTACAACATGGCTGTGAGGATTTCTGTGGACAGGTGGATTGTGGTCCACGCGGCTGCTGTGGCATCGCTTCATATTTTCTGACTGCGATGGAGACGTGTGTTTATTGTATGTGTCTTACCCGTCTTGGCTTCAGTTTGCCACTGTGGTGTTCTCCAGATTGATTCACCTTTTTGCTCCTTTAGTAGCAGTGATGGAAGAGATGGTGGTGGGGGGTGGGGGTAGAGGGATGGTTGGGAGGATTTTTCAATCAATTCTTAGCTTTAGCTTTATATCACAGCCCCAATTTCTACCGATTTTTGAAGACCAAACTTTGCTTAGCTTTGGAGCTTCACTTCATTTCTTTTTATGCCAAACAATACATTATTATTGACAATAATGTGATTAGCTATCCCTAATGCCTTCTTGTTCTACAACTCTCTTCCTGCTGTATTACCATAATTCAATTAAGTTAGCAATTATTCTTTTGTGTTTGTCTTTTACTTGTTACATTAGGAAGAAATATGCTTTTGAAGAATTACATTTTGCTTATGTGCAGTGTTATCTTCTCCTTTTCACTGCACATCTGGCCTACACGTCAGGATGTTATCATTTTCTTTGTCATGGCCACATCCTGAATATGACACATCACACTGGATCAACATGGCACTAATTAAGTCTAAAAACTGAGATCAGATACAATACAAACAATGAATGAGAAATTAGGGGGATATTCATGGAGAATAATAGCAGAAATGAAAATCACTTTATTTACAGCTTATTCTTGCTTTTGTTTGTGGAATGGGTGACTTTGCCCACTGTGAACAGTCGGTCACACGTCTCTGGTTGCTTGGGTAAATCTCTCTAATCCAGAGAGGCGGACCAGATATGCCTTCATGGCAAATTTGGGGCTTATGGGCAGACTTGGAATTTTGTGTGTGGCAGCCAAAGCAAAACATTAATAGATTTCATCTAACAGGATTAGTGACATTTGGAAATGAGACAGGAGGCAGAAAAATGAAGAAGACATTAATACCCAGTGAGCAAAACCAACAACACTAACTAATGTGTGAATAAAAATGATTTGAAAGGCATGCATACTTTTTCTTTTATAAATCCCTCAGAGTTGCATTGCAGTATTATGATTGTTTTTGCGATCCCATTTCCTCTGACTAAAAAGACTTATTCTCACTTATATGATATTCACTGGTAGAGAAGATTGAAAGGTATCTAAATAGTTGTACACCCCTGCACTCTTTCCACAGAAAACATTACTATAGAAACAGGAAAAAACACAGTAATAACCTTTTGCTAGGGGAAAGTGATAGAGGAAGTAACCATCACTCTCCTTCATCTTCCTTCCACCCTGAAGATGTTTGACTGGCCTGAGGCTGCTGACGATTGATTTTTGTTTTATTGTTTTTATTTTTCCTTCCAACGCCATTCCGAATGAAATCACTGTCCTGCAAGGTTGCGTGATTGAAAAGCTCCGGTTCCCCGTCGTCTGTGGCTCATCCCCGCAGAGCCCTGAGGCTGCGGGTCCAACAACGGGGAGATCCTGTTCCCTCTGACACACGACCTCACATGCAAAAGGTCGAGCGCTGCTAGCTGTCGGCAGGTCTCATCATTCCCTCATGACACGGCCATTATGGTGCCCTCTGGATGGCATGTCAGTCACCCATGGTGGCAAGTCAATTAGTCATGTCTAGAGGGAGTTGGGGTATGTTTGCTGGTAGGATCAGGTGGCGACACACTGGTGGCGGATTACAATTTTTAGTTACTTTTTTTATATACTTACTGTATGTCATGAGGCAATGAAGTATAATACCTAGCTTCGTATTTGTATCTTTATTCAACAATAATTCCTCATGCAAATAATTGAATTATTTTTTACATCGTTGTGTTTCCATTTTAGCAGCATGACAAATGGAAATCACTGATTTAAAGACTCTCGAAAGCACTTCAGCAGAAAAATATGCCGCGGGTTTAGAACAACAGACTTCATCCTCAAGTACAACAGGGCAAGGAGAAGAGGATGATCACTGTAGAGTAGAGGCGGGTGGGAATTGGGACGGAGGAGATGCTGATCAAAGACGTGGATTAAGATATCTTTGGTTGCCTCTCAAGGAGATTCAGTATTGTGCAAATCAAACACACACTTTGCAGCACCACATGGAGATTAAAGCTTAGTACCTGGAAGATTGCTCTACAAAATATCATCATAATATACTCTGTGTGTGTGTGTGTGTGTGTGTGTGTTCGTGCACATATATACAGTAGCTTGCAAATAGTATCGCTCATTTTCAAGCATTTATTCAAACGTGCCAGATCTGGTCATGGCAGAAATGGATCTTAAACTATGTGCTGTCACAGAATTTCAACTGTCGGATATCCCTGTTGCTTGGCCTGTTTGTATGAGTGCGCTGTCACGGAAGAGGAATTTGCTCTGTCCCCAAATCAGTAATGTCATACAGACGTACAGCTCCATAAAGTGTGAAATGGAAGCGACAGAAAATGTGGCTGAGATCGTACTGTGAGATTTGTCTCAGGATAACTGCATGTACTGCTCCACAACTCGCAGTAATGTAACCCATATAAAGCAGGATCTTGATCAGCAGCAGTCGGCACTAAGACGCTCAGTCCCACGCTTCACTGTAACAAATATATATAAAAAAATAGGACTAAATTCTTTGTTGCTTGCCACTTAGCATTAAAGGAAATGTATTGGGAGTAAGCCTTTGTGACAGACTGCTGTCCTATCCAGGGGCTTGTGTTGTACACCTGCTGTAAGCTGCTTCATGCCCCTGCATCGGGCGATAAGCTCCTGGCCTGTGAGCTGCCTCAGCATGAACAAGGCCACGCTGAAAATCTTACAGACAAATGTAAATGCTTGAACCCTTTTGGAGATGCAAAAAGCCTTTCTTGTTAACTGTCAACCTCAAGATGCTGGCCAGCACATAAGAGATGTTTAGTTTTAGATTATGTCAAAGGTAATGTTAAAGTCAAACTGAAGTAAAAAATCACTCATTCTAAAAAAAGAAAAGAAAGAAAAGCCACCAAAAAAGATGAAATTTCAGTTTTCTCCTGTGATGGTTCATCATTTGATTGGCACTGAATGGTTCCTCTTTGTCCTGATTCAAATCACAGAAAAACATGCGTACTGCCGAGGTACACAAATGTCTTTTTGCTGTGAGTTTTGACAATCTGGTTATTTGCCATCACTGGACCCATGTAAAAGACAACTCCTCCAAACATCAGAATGGGTGTGCAGGAGCTGCCAACTCAGCAGGTCTTGAAAAAGTGTGCGTTAAAAATAAGTGGGAATGAATGCCAAAGTTAGAAAGCTATGCGATCTAGTTTCCACTCATTGCTTTTTTTCCAAGCGGAAGCTAGTTAGCCTAGCTTTCCAGCTATGTTCTGTTACAAAATGGAAACAAAAACTTCTTGTATCAATGTTCATAGACTAGTATACAGAGCTATGGTGTCTCCTAGCAACGGCGGCTTGCAAAAGTCAGTCAACGCTACCCAAAAGCCTGAAGCTTAGACGGTTTTATCCTCTTTTGAAAAATGGAAAAAAAAATGCACAATAACTGCAGTGTCGTCATAGTTTAGATCAGACACAAAAAGAATGGAAGAAAGAAGAGAAGAATGGAAGAAGAAAAGAGGAGAATTAAAATGTAAGTTCAACTTTCTAATGAAAAATACATGTTTTATTGCCCTTAAAACTTCCTATTACATGCTAGTCTCACAATATTTTTTAAAACCAATCACAATCGTCTAAGCACAGAATGCAGTGACGGTGCCCTTTCAAAATAGATGGCGCAGATAGAGGGAGGTGAGGTGAATGCCGCGTGATACTTATAGCCCCAGTCAGACTAATTACATGCACAACTTAGAATAACATGATAGATCAAAACTTCACAATAGATGCAGTGTCTGTGCACCACTCTGTCCCATATCTTGGGGTTTTCTATTATTATCGCATGGCTAGGCCAGTGGAATAGATGGAGTGGCTGTGAGAGTACACCACATACGACGTAAGTGCAAAATTGGACATAAGTGAAAAAAGAAATAAACATAGAGTACACAACTCCATCTACAGTTACAATCGGGCCAATTTTGTGTGTTTAACAACTGCACGGCTTCGATGAGGAAGCTCCAGTGAAGGCGTTCTGTCCAGCTTCAAAGTGACCCGTACCTTCTGCCAGAGGGGAGGAAAAGATAAAAAGGGAAGGTTCTATATTTCAGTCTGAACAGGGCACCCGCACTACCCAGCGTTTGGTGGGATGGCTGTGGTCTATTATTTTGTGTTTCTTCTCGCTGTAAGGTGCTGCATTATTTAGCAGGTTTTAAAGTCATACAACAGCTTGGATCCCAGTGGGAGTCACTGAGCTGCACTTGGGGTATTTTTCATTCCCCAGGTTTTTTAAAGTGTCTTTTGATTTGGGACTGTCTTGTACGGTGGGGAATGTTGGGAATAAGGCAGAAAAGAGCTGGGGGACCACCTTTTTCTGAGCAAAGCACTGTCCTCCCCTTTTATTCTTGTTCTCCTCCCTCCTCCTCCTACTTCTCCTCCTTCTGAAATCACTGATAGCTAACCAATTATTATGCTTTGGATGACGGTCTTTCAATCCCCTGTCTTCACATATGCTCCATGTTACCTGTAACGCGCATACTATCGTGAATAATGCACCTTTTTATGGTACAACACAATGACTAGACTGGATAAGTAATCCATCAAGAACACAAAAACACACGGTAAGGTCACATCTGCAGTGTGTCCATGTGTGCTTGGATTCACTATGCGGGCTGTTATTTGCGTGTTCTTGTTTGTCTCATGCAGTATCTTTAAACATAGTGGCAAAGTTTGTGCATGCTCAGCAGAGAATCAATGTTTGATGTCAATACCCAATTCCAAATGGGATGAGGCAGAGTATAAACAGTTGGCTGGTGTGTATTGTCTGTCTATGTCTCAGAAGTCTGTGCTGCTCTAATTTTGTAACAAAGTCAAGAGTTCTCTCTGTGTGTCTGCACATTGATTTGTATAATGTGTTTGTAAAAGGCCCCTCGCATTCATCAATGTGAATAATCTGTCCGCAGTGAGAATGCATAAGCATCTACTTTCATGCGTCGACGCAAGTCTTTGAAGTGCTTCCTGTATGCAGTCTGTGGGATCAGTGGTAACCCACAACGGCGGCAGGTCATCAGGAAAGGAGCACATCATCTTCTCCCCAAGGCAAAGGCAGTAGATGCCCCCTTCTTGAGGCAGCTGAGAACAAAGCATAAAGCGTGCAGTGTAATTATAAACCAGGTAGATAAAAAGATACATGTTTAAATCTGTGTCGTAGTGAAATGTGCTCTCTCCCAGTCCACTCCAAAACAATGGCCGCTGTGTTTCCTGGACTGCTGTGTGAAGAGCCTACTTCTCCTCGTGTGTACACGTTCTCTGTACAATAGATGCTTTGCTTAATGATGAGCTGGCGTGGCCCCGTGGACATCGTTTGTCCCCTTTAATTACGTTGAGGTAGAGATTGTTATTCATGGTAAGGGACAGGGGAATAGCCCTCTAGTCGGGCCCCTTCCCTGAGGCCTACTGCTCTTAGCATTGATGTGGGAGGATGTGCAGAAAACAGATGCTACCCCATGGTTTTCTGATTGTTTGTACTGATGATGACCTCCACTAGGCTATCTTTCAACTGTTTTTAGTGGTGGTTCAGCCTGATTTAAAGTCAAATTTTATGGATGGAGGAATGGTTTCCGATCCTGCTCATCACCGAGGGCCATACTGAAGCTTTTTTTTTTTTATACAGCGTGACTGTATTTCTTTACTCTGCAATCCTTATGTGGAGTTGAAGGCAAGTCTGGCTCGCTTCTTCACGGGCAATTCTGGCACTGTTGGTTTTAGAATCAAACCAGTTGTTTCGTGCTATTCACTTCAAATTGTGTATACTTCATACACAATTGTATTCCAAAACATAGCACTTTAAAAAAAAAAAATTGATTTTCTTCCTGCCAGGCAGCCATTGATCGTCATTCATTTCGCTGCGATATTAAAATGAACTTGCAGAAATCTTCTGAGATAGGTGATCCATCACATTTATCGCCCGCATGGCATTCCTTATTGTTAAGTCGAATTGCAAGCACTTTGGAAAGTCTTTTTGTTGATGCATGCAAGGATGCTTGGACGTTTCTGATTTGAGAGTTGGCTAACATTGTACTGACGAGCTATACTGTCCTAAAATTGCACCCAGTAGACCAACAATGAGCAAATGTCCAATTATAGAGCGCACTTATGAGTGTTTTGTCATTTTGCATTCCAAAAACGTCCTTGGTCACGGCTACATTATCGCACAAAATAAGGGAATTTTGACTAGACCTTCTAGAGATAGCTTATACTGCTAAGGGCAAAGACTTCTTAACAAGTGATCCCTCTACATCAGACATCTCAATGATATCACAGAGACACACAAGGACATGGGTTCTTAGCATGGATATTGGTATTATTGACGATACTTTGTTTTCCCTTCTCCTCGTCCCGTGTGAGTGTCTATCCTGCCAGTATTTAAGTGTAGGATGGGATATGTCCCGGAGGTTGGCTCTCATTCCCAGTGGTGTCCATCAGACCGCTGTCCCTCGAAGCTCTGACAGAAGGAGCTATTATTTTCTCATCGCCCTGGTGGCCCGTGTCCCCTGGGAGAGGCCTCCCCACGTGACTGACAGCTCTGTAAACACAGCCAGCCCCAGGGTGACTGAGTGAGAGCTCACTGCAGTGGCGCCCTTGTCACGCCCCCCCCCCCCCCCCCTCCCTAGACTTCTCTCTGTGTGTGTCTCTCCATCCTGACCTGGTCCACCCTCAGCCTCCCTGCATTACCTTCACCTGACGGGGTCAGAAGTCACCTATGGTAAAGTAAGGTTTATATCTAACCTTGCTGCACCCTTGCTAGCAGCTGACCACGAAACGACAAACCCCTACACCCTAATACTTTTGTCATCCATTATATTCAGCCAAACCTCTTTTTCTCCCTGTGATATTTTCAATATTTTTTAGATGCACTCTATTAGTTCCTTTAATGCAGTATCATAACAACATAGCAGAGATTGCAGGGGGCTGGCCCGGCTCCTCTGTGTGTGTGCGTGTGTGTGAGCGTGTGTGTCAGTAGGTCTAACTCCTGTGTAACTAAGACAGATGACTGTGTCAAGGTTGTTTCCCCACAGGGCTGGGAGAGTAGTTCTCCTCCCAAGCTGCTCTGCTCCCTCCACTTTGCTGGCTTTCGTTGGGCCACGCTGCTTATTGTAATGACCTAATGTAGATTCAGGATCAGCAGCAAGGGGCATCCATCTACATCAGGGTGCAGGAGACAGGAATACCCTCTGAGTTTGTCTGCCTGTACATGTGCTCCTTCATGTCTGTGTATGTGATTGGGTGTACAGGAGCCCTTGAGTAAATCGTGTTGGCTTATTTTTCCTTTTCTTTCTTTTTGCTGTGAAGGAAACCATAAAAACACATGTGAGAAAATGATCCAAAAATTAGTTCACATGATGGATAAACTCTTATCAAGGGGTTTTCTTTATGGACAAACCATTGATGGAAATAAATGTTTATTTCCTTAATTCAAGCAAAACATGTTGATTTTAAACGAGATTCTCATGTCTGTTGAAGCCGTAGAATTGCTCCAACTGCCGGTAAACTGACTGTATATGAACAAACTTAGTGGGACTTTGCTATAAAATTACCACATACATACCATTTTGCAAGCAATCAATCCAAGTCAGCAATGGTATGAGAGTGTCTGAAAAGGAAGCATGGATGTTTCATATGTGCTGAAGTCCATTATTAAAGGTAAAATCTAATTTAATGCTTACTAATGTAACTAAATCTATACATCATACAACAGGAGCTTAACACTGACTTTTCATTCCCTGTGTAAAATCTCTTATTGTTGCTAACATGGCATCTTTAGCTGCTGGTTGGCTTGAATGATTGAAATTCCTAAGCATATGTATCTTTTCCATTGTTCCCTCATGATGGGAAAGCGGCACAACTCTTTGTCCACTTTCATCTTTAGAAAGTTTTAAATATTCCCTTTGTCTGTTTTTAAGTCTTGTTAAGTTGTTAGTGTCAATCATGCTGATATCTCTGCCATACTGTATTTGCATTTAACTAAAAAGGCATTCCTTTGAGTTGCTGATCTTCTTACAGTCCATAAACACCTGTGCCTGTTTTTGCACAACCTTTGGGCCAATAGCATACTTTTTATCAGCATAAATATTTGAGTACTGTAATTCTATTTAGCATCAATCACGCATATAACTTAACATAAATGAATAATAAAGTTTCCAGAAATGACTAATAAATTATATTTATTTGGCTTAAATGGACTTTATTTTACCTGTCATCAGTAACAAATAACTGATTATTTCCAGGAAACTTCCAAAGAAGTAACTATGGACTCTTAACATAAAGCCATACCGAGCATTTTAATGTGTTTCTGATCTTAGCATGTCACAAACACTAGTCAAGTAATATTTAATGGTTCTTAAAGCACTCGGCGATGTTTCTGATGTACTTCTACTCGTTCCGACCTGCTTTGTCTGCTGTGTTTTTCCATTTATTGCACTACCAGCAAACTGCTTCTATACTAAGGTTTACATGACATGGTTTCCAGCTTTAGTGTTACTGAGAGATGCTTTTTTTTGCATATCAAAATCACATATGAGCTATTTTTATTTACTTGCTAACGTGAATCATCTTGTCTTTTCCCTAATTTACAGCAACGGATGCTAAATAAAACGATGCTCCACCTACCCCATCTCAGGTTTTGATCTCCTAACTTATTTGTAAAGTCGTTGAGTATTTCTGGATATCTGATTCCACAAGTAATGTTAGCTTGTATCATATGCGTTTCTGTAGGTATCAGCTTTTGATTTTGAGCTACTGTATGCTAGTTTTCATTTCTAGCAATCTCATAAAACAGCAGAAGATTAATACGTTTTTTTAATTCTACCGTCCTGAAGTGGCAGGCTGGCTAGATTGTTTTACTGTAGTATAAGCTAGCTATGTGCTAATGGTGATTATGATTATTGTGTCACGTGGTTGCCAGAAGAGAGACCACAGTAAGAAAATTATAGTTTATTTATATATGTACTGAATATTAAGTATTTGATATAGGTTTTTTTTCCACCTAGCAATACAATAATAGCATTCAGGTAAAAAATTGGCGACAAAACCCCAAAAGTACAATGTACACTTTAAATAAAAAATTTGAATCAACCTTACAGTTACATTTTTTTTCCCAGTGTTTTTACTTTTATGTTTTTACTCCATGTATGGAGGTAATATTTTTGCTTCAATGCAGACAAAATCCTACATGTTGTACCTTTTTTTTTTAATGGTCGTTCTATGAATAGAAACACCTGCAGTCCTCTGTATCTCTTAAATGTGATGAATGGCCCTCTCTCATCACTCTGTTTTCAGCCGACTTCAGTGATGATATTCTTTAATCTTTCGTGACCCCCAATTTTGAAAGCGCACTCGGTAAAGCTTAGATAGAAGAACATCTAGAATGAGCGTTGTCATATTATGAGCATTTAATTAAAGACAGATGTTGCGACAGTCGATGAAGAGTCCTCACAGTATATGTCAGGGTTCTTGAAATAGACACGTCGTGATGTTGCAAAGATGAAGTCGAAGCCTTATAGGAATTGTTCGTCATTTTGGGAAAAAAAAAACAATATATATATATATATTTGTTAGATGAAAATATTGAACACTCATACATCTGTAAAGTAAATGTGATCCGTTTGCATTCTTTAGGCTGCTTGCTCCAGCTACATATTTATCATACAGATACGAGAGTGTTTATCAATCTTCTCATCTTAACTCTCAGCAGGAAAAGTTAATAAGCGGAATGTCAAACTATTCTTTTAGATGTACCAAGTGAAAAAGTTTTGAAACTTTGAAATTCCATGTTATGTCTGCACCATAATTCTCTCCTGATATCATACGTATATCTTCTGCTTATCAACACATTCTTTTGATGCCTCTGTCCTCGTGTGCTCTCAAATTATACCCACAGTAGAGTTTTCAGTGAGTGTGCAAGCATGCACGTCTCTGTTAGGACGGTGTGGGCGTTACCTGCTCATGAGAGGACGAGACTCACGGTAACGAGGGCAACATCTGAAGGCTGTATTCTGAGCTCTCTCCTGGCAAAACATTAACGTGGGTGCCTTTTTTTTTTTTTTTTTCTCTCTCTCAGATACAACCCACCCCCCTGCCACTTTATGTTAATGCCGCTTTGTGAAGCATGTGAGTGCAAAGTTAATTCTACGAAGTGTGAAAGTCCTCTGCGATGGAATGAATATTCAGTTCAGTATTCTCTCTGTTTGCCCACCACTGTCTAGATAAATACAGTGGGAGGAATCTGTAAAATGCCCTTTTTGTAAGCGTTCTGTAAACAATCACTAAGGCGGAGCTGCGCGGCTGACAAGCTCTGTAATTGCCAATTTGACTTGGCTGGTAGTATCATTTCCTGCAACAAAGACAGGGAAGGATTCGCAGATGGAAAGGATATGTTTGCAAAAGAACATGCGTTTCCAAGTAATAGAAAATAATGCTACCTCAACCACATTCACATGCAAAGGTGCTTGTTGACCTCAGAAAGAAAAACACAGAAGAAACAAAGTTTTTGCCCACCATGACCCTCACTTTTAATTGGCTGATGGAAAGGGGAGAGTGTGATCCCTGCCTGTCAATGTGTGAATACTCTAATTAACTAGAACCTTGGAGTATTGTAATCTCTGGATTTTGGGGGTATCATAATGTATTAACTTTAATTAAACTTGTGAGCTATGCGAGCTAATTAGATGAATGTGCTTATTTGTTATCTGGATAATATGAATACATTTTACACAAGCTCAAATCAGTCAGTCTTGCTAATTACAGCGTGCGTGAAAGCTCTAATTGGTGATTGTGTGTCTGCCTGTGGATGATACACTGTAGCTGCTGCTCCTATGTGTGTGCCCCGGCTTAGGCTAATGTGATGAAATCCTCATGGAGAAATGATGTGCTCTGCTGAAGGCTGACAGTCCCGAGGAGGAGGGCTCGCTGTGTCAGAGGCTTGTTGAACCACGTACATTTTCAGGACTACTGCTCCTGTCTGTCAGCACGGAGACGGCACAAACCCACTGTGTTCTCATTATCTACCTGACTTTTTCCCCTTTTCCCTGCTCTGTGGCGATCTTTGCTGCTGTAGCTGTTAATCTCTGTATAGTTTTCATGTCTCATATCCCACGTTTGATCCTTGTCTTCTGGTTGCTGGAGCATGAAAGTCTAGCACTACGAGTTGACGTGCCAGTGGTTTGAATGTTGCAAGGGGAAGGAAGAGCTGTACCACCATTCACAGCTTTGTTTTAAACTCTTCCATCTCCTGATGTACACAGTATCACTTGAATGATTTTTTGAGATGGTGCCTATTCGGCTCAAAGTTCAAATTTGGACTTGAGTGAAAGATGAAAGTAAAATCCCTTCACTTTCACTAGGAATACAACATTGTTCATTTGCTTTTACTTAAAACTTACAATAAAACATTTACAAGTAGTGTAGTTTTGCATAACGTACAAGAGACTTATTTATTAGATTAAAAACAGAACGGTTAAATTCAAAGCAGGCTGAACTATCAACTTTAGTTCCTTTTTATGAGTCGAGCTTCAAAAACTCCTGATGCAACTCAAATGCATCTTTCATTCAACAAGTCCTCCAAATGAAATAAAAAAATATGTCATCTGTTCATGCCCTCTAGAACGACACACAGAAGTGTTTTCTCTTTTTTTTTTTTTTTTTTTTATCTGACACCTTTTATAATGGTCTTTGTCATGAATAATAAGAAACCCTAAGCCTCATGGTGTGGTTTAAAATGACTTCTTTGTTAAGGTAAGAGGATCTATGTCGTCATGGTGTTTAAAGGTGTTTTGTCGACCCAACGATCCACCCTAACCTCTTTGTCGTTGTATAACAACGTCGCCTGACTCCGGTTGTAATTACTACGGCTTTGTCACCTGAATAAAGACGGATGTTGTTTTTTTTTGGCAGTTGCTGAAATGACTGATAGGGGAAAGTTCTTTCTTTAGATCATCCACACCCTAAGTTTGTAACACAGACTTTCTGTTGAAAATGTTGGTGTCTCCAAGCCCAAGGCAGATAACCCTGATGACATCATCGGGGTTATTTTCTCAGAATAGGAAAATATCCCATAGTGTCAGAGAAGACATTTTCCACTTGCGTTCACAGGCTGAATGGTAGTCCTCATGACAAGTAAACTGAGCTCGATATGTAGCATCAGTGGACTTCCCCTTTTAAGAGTATCCTGTTTGGGCTCTACATGACTGCAGTACAAAGACAGAGGTGAGTACATACCCATCCTGAGATATTATGGGTCGACTACAATAAAGCATTTGTCAGGATTAAATTAAGCAATATGTTTGATTCAAAATATGGTAGTTTTAACCTACCTGACCTAAATCTAAACAAGCATTTGATGGGATGTTAGGTTTGCATTTGTCAGGGTTACCAAGAACAAGAATAAAGCTAGCATTGATTTAGTTTACGTTCACTTTCCATCTATCTTGATTGCCTGGACTTGTCAAAATTGTCTTTTGTGTATTAGTTATTTTCCCATCCCTCATATATTTCTATAAAATAAATGTATTAATATTTCCATATGCTAATTTCTACCTGAGATATTAAAATTGTCAGGCAAAAAAAATACCTTTTTAAAATTGTAAGCACATGTATTTGGTAAATAAGATATCACTGAGTAATATGTAGGGATGTTGTTTCTGTATGAAACATGGGTCAGATTGAGGGTAAATCCTTGTTTCTGATTGGCTATTCCTGCTCTAAGCATGTGATTTAATCATGTGATAACTTGAGGGCTGCTTCTCCTACACTTTGCTGTAAGTAGGAGTAAGTCACTTAAGAAATGTGTCCCATTCTTCACTTTCAGTGAAATGTCTTGCTCCTAGGCTGGCTCTTTTGGAGTTTGATACATTTGAAAAACCAGCTTTACAATGTTGTATTAAATCAGAGTATTGTGTTGTAAAGAAGAACACTGAATAAAGGATCTTTTATTCTACCTCTACATGCAGAATTAGCTGTCTTACATCACACTGCTCTGATGACAACCAGTTTAACTTTACCTGTAAAGATAAATGACACAATGTAACGCACCACACGAGCAGTAAGAGGATATGTCGGATTATAAACGAGCAAGAGAACGTACCGTGGAAGAAACATGAGGAGAAAAATATGCCTGTGGCCCAATTTGAGACACACGCCTGCAGTCATGTTGTCTCCAGTCTGTTTGTGTGTTTCTATATTCTGTTTATTCAGCTTGAGGCGTTCTCTGACAGCTGTGCCGAAATGAGCCGCACAAAGTTAGAAATAGGCTCATGTGGAGTCAAAAACTGACTTGCACAATCACCAGTTTGACACTTCTTACAACACACAACACTAGGATACTGCCAGCTGCAATCAAACCTCACGTTGAATAGACGAGGAAGCTAAACAAGTGGTTACTATGATCGGTACACAGACTGTAAATGCAGAGGATGCCCAGACATTATAGTCTGTCACATAAGCCCCGCTGGAAGCCTTCGCTATTTATAGGTTATTACAGAAAGCAGGTTGAAATTCATAAGGGCATATGGGAGGCAGAGAGAGATTGCCAGCCACTGTCACTTACAGTGAATGAAGCCTCTGCTACTCCTGTCCTCCAGAAAGTGCATCTGAAACACGCTATTAACTTTCCCATTGCTGATGTCACTTTTTATTGCCTCATGGTTTCAGGTCTTTCCGAGTTGGCAGGCTCTGCTGCGCTGCGTTCCAAAGCCAGATAGATGCCTGTGTCAGAGCACAGAAATACAGCAATGATGGAGATATTATTCTGAGGATTTAATTTGCCAGAGTGGGCTGGTAAAGTGCACCCTTATGGCGATTAATACAAAAAGGCTGCTGCACTGTGCTTAGGGGAGGAATCATTCTGTGTCTAGCTTCTGTTTAGGAAATCTTTTGACTGTGTATTGTAACAAAATGCTCATTTACACACACAGCTGCATTTGTACGTTAAATAATTTAGTGTTAAAAGTGGGATGTAATCTATCTTCATTATCCTTGAAATGAGATCTGAGATTAGTACAATGATTTGATGAGTTACATTTTTTATCAGTTTTATCTAGATTTTCAACTACACACCCTAAGTATGTTTTAGTGCCTGACAGATTTTAGAGGCCAGTAAGTTAAGAAAGAGGTCAGTGGAATGTCTATGTTTATGTAGGAGCAAGGAACGTGGTAGCTTGGGAATCAAAAGTAACACAAGTGTTGTAAAAAATACCGAGCTCAGCTTCTTCCAGTTAATGGTGTAGGTGAAACTGATGAATGAGATTGACCAGTTTATAGGAGGAGGTTCATCAATTAGAACTACACACACAGACATATTGGGTCGTGTCAGATAATCTACTTAAGGGTGATTCATTATAACTATTATTAATGAGAAATTATTGATGACGTGAGGTGTGTGATTGTTCCATGAGGGCTTACACCAACCATCGTGGGACCCACCGTTGCTCTGCATATGGCAAAGGGTAAAACGTGTGCTGCTTTTGTGTTTCACAATAGTGACTGGCATTTTAAAACATGCGTTTGCTGCATTGTGCACGGGTAATTAACATTGCATTATCTACCTGCTTACAAAGCAACTTTTGTAATTAGAGTTATGATTGCGGCAGGATAATGACAGAGATTCTACAACAGATAATGAATGTTGTGCTCTTGGCAGTTGCTACATTGTTTGTGGAGCAGACTTCTGACGTATGGGACACAAAAGGACACAATAGCCAGACTGACCGCCTTTGTTCCTGCTCAGGCTGCAGACAAATTGCGCTTTAGGCCGTCCAAAGGATGTCGAGGATGCCGGGGAAAATGGTTCAGACACATGAAAAGGGGATAATGTAAAAACCTCAGCAACGTGGAAGCTCATGGTCTGTGCACCTGAGCTCGGACACGGAACCTACAGCTGTCTAGTGCACTCTGACTCCAACAATACTGTTTCATAGGGAGAGATTTATCACTGGAAATCATCCTGTCTGTTGTGCCCTTCATGCTGCTCTTAGTGCAGATCATATGGCTAAGAAATTTAACATGAACCACAACCTCAGGTTGCTCGGATGGAATACAGTTAGCTTGGTATTTAATAAATCAATTAATATTATTGTTTATGGCAATAGCTGACTTTTGCCAAGCTTTTAAAACATGCCTATATAGGGTATCAGTGCAAAGTAAGGCCGGATGTTTATATGGTACACTACTTAAAAAAAAATCAAAGAACCATCCATCTGTCTCGTGGAAAAATAGAATTGTCCTTTTAAAGAGACGGCAGAGTATTTATTTAAATAAATTGAGAGTTGTCAGAGATGGCATCTTGATAGGAGGCACTTAGGCCTGTGGCGTCCATGGCTGTGCAGTCAGTGGGGACAGGTCCATAGTGCAGACTGTGGACTAATCCATCACCGCCAGCGAGGGGGCTGAGGGCCAAGCGCTTGGCTTCTCCCTCCAGGAAATAATCAGCTTTTAATTTATCACAGATCACATTCATGAGAAGACGGATCACTGTGGGGAGGCCGCGTGTGACCGGGCCCATCTCCCCAGTCATGCTTGAGTGCTTTCGGCTCTTCTAATTTATTCTAATTTGGGTTTTTCTCATATCTTCATCATTTTGCCAGTTTGGGATGAAGAGAACCTTTACCCCTGTTCAATTTTAGCAATGTTAACATCTTTCCCAGAATATAAAACTTCCATCTAGGCCACATCAAACAGTTTCTGAAATAGTGTCCAGCATTAAATACAATTCTTGTGACCAGCCTACACTTCATGACATACAGTAACAATGAACAAGTGGGACAGTGAGGGTCTTTCCCGATGGAATGGATGGAGCATATGTGATTATGCAAGTCAACTGCAGGGCATCTTAATGGCTTCAGATTTGTTTCTGGTCCCGGTGTGTTGCCACAGTCCGTACCGTGGCCCCTAAAGGAGTGTGGTTGATTAGTAGCATGACTTGGAGGAGCACAAGAGATGTGATCTACGCTAAGGGGGAAGGACAGTTCAGCCACATGTCGTCCGCCCCTCCCCACGATCACTTTCCAGATCCCGGGCAGGTTAATCCTTTTATTGTAATGAAGTGAGGAAGTATAATGTACTGTGAATGTGAGATGCTTAATCCAGTGTTGGCATTTTTATGAGGAAGGAGTAGCCATGGTGACATGGAGAACAGAGTGCTTGAGAGGCAGAGAAACCATCCATCAAAACATGTCGCTGACATAGCACAACACAGCAACACACACTTAAGGAGATTTGCACGCGTATCTACAGTTCAAGACGAACCCTACCGCTCTCCCATCCACATGTTATTGTGTGACTTTGGACATGCGTGCTGGACCAGTTTGTAGGTTTAAACTTAGCACAGTTATAAAAAGAGGGTTAATATTTACACCTGCTAACTGCCAGTCGGAACCATTATAGTGGCAGTTACATGTAACTGTTAAAGTATACGAGTTAAATGCTTTAGGCAGACTCCACTCTCAAACTCAACAAAACTCAATACCAACATTGGACTCGATACGCCTCAAAGAGGGAAGAAGGTGGAAAGATTTAGGTAAATAACATTACAGTATATTCCATAACATGGCACAATATGCCTCAAATTACCAGTGAGCCAGTAAGGTAAACTAAATGAGATTTAGATTGCATTAAGAAACGCATACATTTCACCATGTACGCTATGCATAAAATAAGAGAAAAGGTCATACATGTATTTATAAAGAATTGTGAGGTTAGTTTAATATATCTTCTGGCCCCCTTAAACTGTTTTATTGATGCTACAGTGACATAGTTAAAGAGGTTTTTAGCAACTGATTTACACATTACCAAGGTATTTTTACTAGCCAAGACATTCCTTAAGTTTTAATGGTACCACTCAATTTAGCAAAATAGTAGTTTAAAATTAGCTAGTAATTATTTAGAACTTAGGAAGAACTATTCTTAAACCTAGTAATGGATTTGCAAATTGCGAGCACAACCCAGTCCTAGTCCCATAGAAATGATAATGCATCTAGCTCCTCGACATAATTGCTTATTTAGTGGATATGTGGCATGAGATGAACAAAGAACTACAGCCAATGATTCATCAAGTAGAGAGTGTGATGCCTGTGCCCTCTCTTTTTTAGTTTGACCCCCCCCCCCACTGCTGTGCATGTGTTTTACAAGACTCTTATAGAAATATGTAGGGGCATACATTAATGCAGAACTCAAAAACTTTGTTTATGAGTTTGAACTTGAATTGCACAATACTCTTGACACTCTTGTGGGTGGTTGAGTGTGAGCAGTGCTGCAAAGACAATAATGGTTGTATAGAACTTTTAAAGAAACTTTCTTCATATTCAGCAAAGTACAGTACAAATGAACAACTTAGAAAATATGTTTGACTTTATTAGTCATGCAGACAGAAGAACAGCAGAAATGGCAAAACATAAATGTCAATTAAAGGATAGCTTTGTATAACTTCAAGTCTATTTAAATACTTACATTCCATATGTATGTTAAGAGAGAGTTTTTGGACACCTTAATTGTAACGTACCATTATGGGCATCATAAAAGTGAACATTATGGTAGGGAAGTTGTATTGTATTGCGTTAGACTGCACATCGTGCCTAATAAAGTAGCCACTTTGTGTAAATACACTTTAGTATGTTTGGGTAGTGCATTTGCTTTCTCGTCCCAATATCTTTGCTTCCGACTCTGGCTTACCTCAGGGTTGTCAGTGTAAGAATGTGTGGTGAGCCTCAGAAGTACAAAAGCAGTTGATGAAAGAGAAACGGATTAGTCAGGAGTGGAGGGCCCAGTCGGAGATAATGTCAAGTTTATTCTTATTGTCAGAGGGCATCCAACTAGCTTTGCCTTAAGTTACCTGTTTCTATCCAATGGTACAAGGATACTGCACATGCATCAATGCATTTCATTAGTGCATCAGGGAACTTCTCTCATCTGCGAGATGAATGGGAAAAGTTATGCAATTGATCAGCCGACGTAACAATGTTATCCACGTTTGTCTGATCTCTGTCGAGTTTAAGTGCTTGGGCCTTGTAGAAGTTTCCCAATGAGAAACCGCGGGTTTTGAATGACATCACTTTGGTTAAGTAGGCATCCGAAAAAAATCAATTTGTGGACAGTGACTGTTCTGCTGATGGTTCCTGTCTTTTGTGGTAGTTGGTCACGGAGTCAGAAGCAGTACTTCTTGTCACTGCCTGATTAATTGGCTTCAATGCATTCAGCAGTCATTGAGTCTGATGAAGAGAGACGATAAGGCCCTTTCATTCTTCTCCAACTGAATTGGTAGCCACTGAAACAAGCCTTGTAAAACATACTAATTTCCTTTGATGGAAGCGGGCTTGATAATGAGTTTGGAGGAATAGTCACTGATTGGACTGTGATGCATCTTCACATATGTGTGTTTGTGTTTTCTAGAGAGGAGGGATCAAATAAATCTTCCATTATCTCTAATCCGTCGATTCATTAATCAAATGGAACAGGATGATTAGTTGAATTACGAGTCCAGCTCCCCACCGCTTGCTTCTGGGTTGAGGAGGCCATCTTAATGCCTTGTATCCCACATCCCCAAACCAAAGACCCCTGGCGACCACTTGTCACAGCCATCTCCTGACTGGTAATTGGGTATTTATCAGATTGCCTGCAAGAATACGATGCAGTGTTTATCTGGCACAATTATCAAGAAAAATGGGGGGGGGGGACCTTGCCCGCCGCTCCTCCCAGGAAACTGCCGTGCTACTTGTTCAGGTAGCCACTCAGAGTGAAGGCGCTGTAATCTTTCAGTCTAACCACGGGCACTTCTTTATCGGACATTTAGCTGGGAGCTTGTCATCATCACATGCAAATGGAGCAATTGTGCAAACACAACACATAATTCTTTGACTCTGCTGTGACACTGGAGGAATGAGACGTGGTGATAACACCACTCCAACAATGAGCTCCCCGTGGTTGAGATCTGATAGACAGGCTTTTCAGAGAGTCTTTTAATTCTGAGAACAGGAAATGCATATAAAGGGATGCAAAAGTGTTCACTGAGTACCCGAAGATAAGATTGGAGAAAAAGCTATTAGAGCAAATTGGTGTGCTTGTGCCTATTTTTTTTTCACCTGCAAACCTATTACAGGAAGGAGAGTATGAGAGAGACGGGAAGAAAAAGACGGCATAAATAAAAGGTGCTGCCTGTAATCGGTGGCAAATAGTTCATTTGTTGTTGCTTGAATTACAAAGACTAGGTTTGGCCGAAATTAAACAGACATGTAACTCTAAAATGATTGGAAGAAGAACATGGCAGAATAGTAAGAAAATGTGGTGCCGAGTGCAAAAAGTATTGGCTGCTTTGCTTAGTGAGTGTTTTTTTTTTTCCACTATCGCATACAGTACAGTCTCCTTTTGACTGTGGAGAGGCGATGTCTCATGCTCTTCATCATCTCAAAAGATACAAGACCTGAAGAGACTCAGTCACTACTGTAGCGCCTTGTAATCCATGATAAAGCAAGTCCATCATATTTTAGTTGAAGCATATCCAATTCAAGGAGGATGTCATGCCTGGGAAAAAGGGCTGCGAAGAGAAAATCATAGTGCATAGCAGGGCAGAGAGGGAGTGTGAAAGAGAGAGAGGGAGATACGGAGAAATAGCTGGAGACGGAGAAGCAGAGGCTCCCTGGCCTGCTGGTTGTAATCAAACAAGGGTGAACAGGTTGTTCCACAGATGGCTGATCCGGAGAATCCTCCGATTTATTTCCATGCTACAGACGGTCCCTGTCACTCTGCGCAGGCGATGTCAGCACAGCGGCATTGTCTCGCACACACCACTAAACTCTGACACTTTTGTCTCACCTGTCTGAAATCAATATGACACAGAGGCATTTGTTGTGTGCGTACAAAAGGAGGTACCAAGTAAGAGTTTAGCACCAGAGAAAGTCGATTTGCAATCTTCTTAACATTCAAAGATTGAACTCTTTTTAGGATTCTAAATTATGGATTCAACCGCTGTACTATTACAACGTAAGGGAACTCAATTCTCCATCGAGTTCCTTTACATTGTTTATCGTTTGTCATGAAAGCCTGCTTTGCATTCACTACTGCTTTAAAAATGTCATTAGAAACTAGTTGTTTTATGTATCATGGTCCATGCTGTTGCAATAATTGCCATTTTCTCCTGCGCTCTGGCATTTATTATAATTTGCACACTAAATTGAATATCCATTTATCTTTTTTCCCTCTATTTCCACCCTGTGAAGAGCGGGATATCTGAGCAACACGACCGGTCTTTAACTGCTTTATGTTTATCTCTTTCCCCAGATTGACCCGTAGTGATGCCAGGACAGTGAGCATCATAATGCGTGACACGCGGTCAGGGGCCACGCCCCTCCTCATAATGGTTCTGCTCAGGCTGGCCCAGGGCCAAGAGGTTCCTTTAGTCCCAGGTAAGACATACAATATTTCTCCTCACTTGCATGTCTTCTCATCTGTGATGAATACTTCATTGTCTGACTCTATCATCATGGTTTGTCAGTGTGTCTGTCAGTCTGTGTGATTGTCTGACTATTATATGCTTGACACTTTTGCCCTCTTTTTAATGATTTCAGTCATTTGCCATCAGAATTGATCTCAACATACACGAGCATTTATATGTTGTCTATTACAGTGATTAACAAATTATTTTCTGAGACAACTCACCTGTCTCAGGAGCAGCATTTGTCTAACTGCACCATCATACAGTACATTGAGTGAACCAGCTTTTTGCTCTCTGATTTGCTAGAACATACCATGCTGAGATAGGCTCCAGGCTATCATGATAAGGATATAAAAAATAGAATGAATAGAGTAGATTTGGGACATTTGTTACTAGAAAAAATGGGTATGAAATTGTTTCAGATTGGGAAAATCTACTGTGAGCCCTCTGTGGCCTGACAGTCATCAGTTTTGTAAGTATGTATATACAGTATTTATAGGACTGGTTTCCAACCTCAAAACCCACAAGATGTGCAGAAAGATGGCTGGTGTAGCAAAATCGAACTGTCCTAAAATGATGTCTCCTTCTATTCTAAGCACTTTTCCTTGATCTTTGTTGTAAATGTAAACGTGAAGCATAGATGGGAAGGAGAAGTTCTAAGAATTTAGAAAAAGGCTAGTGGTGCTATGAAACGTAAAGTGATAACACCCTGCTACTTAAAGATAACATTTTAATTAGAAATGCCCAACTTATTTTTATGTGAATATTGCTACGAATGCAACTCCAGCCTTTATGTTGGTTTTGCTCTGGGTGTTTAGTGCAGCAGATGTTGGACTAAACTCTTTTGATGCTCGCTTCCTAACCTGAGGAGAGTTTTTTTTTTTTTTTAACAGATATGGTATCTGGTGGTAGAGTGTTTTGGGCCTGGTTTGACAGAGGCATTGAGTCAGAAATGATTTATTGAAGCACTCTGTGGTTTTCTGTCAAAAAAGTTGCAGAGACACTAAGGGATTTCAGATCTTTCGACATCTCAAGAAATAACAAACCTTGTTTGAGAGTTAGAGTTAAAAAAAAAAAAAAAAAAAAGAAAAAAGTAGCTCCTGTCTCAATTTTTGCAGTTTAGCCTGGAGGGAACAGTCCATATTGGTCCCCTCCCCCCTTTAACCTTTTTAAAGGATAGATAATGTTCCATGTTGATCCTCGATCATAGTACTGTCTGTTGTGCTTCTTGTGTGTATGGAAGTCCAGTGACTGTAAATTGACTGTTGGTTTACATGATTTTGTAGGATTTATTAGATCAGATTATGCATTTTTGACCTTTGCCAGATAAAAATCTTTTTTCTCAAAATATCTCACACCTCTATCTCCATGAATCTACACTGTTCCACTCTCTTGTACTAGGCTTTTTTGTTTACATCTCTTAGTAAGACATTTAAAGAAATGCGTTTCAAGAAGTTGCGTCTCACATCTAAGGCCCGACTCGTGTTATTGAATCGTCTCCCTGTCAAAGACAAGAGAATCACCTATAGGGTACTGTTGTCACCACACTTGACAGTCGTCTCAGTTACATCGTGTTGATTTCCCTCCTTTTCCACCCAGTTCTCATCAGACAGGATGACAGGTCCTGGCAGTCCTGCTTAGTGGAGCATTTCACACTTTTCGTTATCTACTTACTCTGGCTCATTCACTTTTTTTCTATTGCTTTTCAGCTCTCATTCATTTTCTTTTACCAGGTCCCATACCACCATTTTCTTCGCAATTTACTTGTCAAGCAGAGGGCAGTATTTGTGGCTCCCTTTACTCTGATTTAATGGTGTGAGTGTGTGCGTGAGCATGTGTGTGCACAGGTGAGGCATCACTACCTTGGCAAAAATGTTTTCAATCACACCCTCGGAGCAGGATGTTTGACTGGCAGCAGTTAGAGCTGTATTAAGCTTGAATTCAGATCTTGTTGAATTGTGTTAAACTGGCATCAGAGAGCTATAACTTTTTCTGATCCGTAACTCCTCTCACTCATATTCTGCTGTAGTTATAGACGTAAAGATACAAGGTGATACCCACAAGAATTGTATGTGCCGAATGACGTATCTAAGTGTATTGGAGATGGGAGCAAAGATTTGAAAATGGATATTATTTCTCTTGTAAGGCACTTGATGCTCTTCAGCAAGCTTCAGTGATGGTTCACCCAAACCAGAGAGAGATGTCAGATCTGAGTCATGGATTGTACTTTCTGCAAACGTGTTTAGGATAGTAAATAAATTGTCATAAATATGAGGGAAAGCCATATTCCGCCAAGACCCTGTGTCTTCCTTCCATTGTCTCTCAATGACGGAGAAATGTCAAGGCATCACTTTGATTGCTTTTCTTTGCATACCTGCTGACTGACAGCTCTTTTGATTTTCTTGCAATGTGCAAAATAAATTACTCCCGGTTCCCTTTTTTATTATAATTTTCGTCCTCTTGGTTTTCTGAGGTGCTTTAACCCTCTCATGTTCATGAGTATTGAGTACATAGTATCCTGTCTGCACTGTATTAAATTAGGATATTAGTCCAGTATGCTAGGAATTACATTGATATTGGACATTGGAATATGCACGTTATAATTTACATCCAGTGCCAACATTCAATGCCAATGCAGGAACCGACGCTTGCGTCTCGCCACAGCTCTGCAATTAATGAGACCTTTCCCGAACTTTGACCAAGTGTTTTAGTTGCATAACCCTGACTATACCCATGCACCATAGTTTATTTGCAATAACCGCAATCTTTCCCTATCCTTAACCAGGCCTTAGTTGCCATACATGTATAGTGAAAAGTGGGAATTTCGAAAACTTCAATATTCAACGTGATCGTGCGTTTTGCGGAATTGTCCAGTTTTGACGTTCTTGTCTGGTGATGGGGGCGGAGGATTCATGTGAATAACATCACTGGTGGCTTTTGTAACCAGTCCACACAATGTGGCCTAAATGAGCATGTACGCAAACGGAGAGACAGAGAAAGTATTGTTTATCAAAGATGAATAGTGATACTGAAGTAGTTTATCCAGCTTCCAGGTACACAACTATCATTTTGGAGTTTTCCCAGCATACTTGACTCTGTTAACCTAAACATAAAAACGCTGTTAGCGTAAACTGCCTTTGAAAGATTTGTTCATTTGAACAGATTATACCCCCGACTATGCTGCGATCCTTTACCCTATATTTAGTTTGGTTGTATGTCGGCATATTTGATCTTTATGTTAGAAGGAAAGACGGCACAGGTGGCTGGTGTTTTTTCAATTTCTACTGACCATCATATTCATTCATCTTTCCTATTTGGCGACACTTTACTCGACCAGTGTCGTCTGCTCAGCTAAGTGTGCCATATGTACAGTATATTGACCCACATGAATGAGACTTTCTATTTAAAGATTATAAAGTGGCTCCCTGCTCACCGTAATTTACCTGGCAATTGGTTTTTCGCGGGTGGAGTATCATCAATTTCCCATAATGTTCTGCCAGCCTCAGTGCAACAGGTTCTTCATATTTTCCAATTTTGGCTTGGGTAGGTAGGACATAAAAATTCCTGCTTTGCATTAAGGATTTTGTTCATTTGAGGATGACCATGCATTAATAGTATTATTTATCTCAACACTGTTGGTAGACTTCGAAGATGTTGTCTTTTACAGCATGATTGTACCGTAGGAAATGTGAAATATTTATGGCTCTGTATGTCTCATGATAGAGAATTTAGCTTACTCCACACGACTAATGTTTTTTCATTGGTGAACCTGTCCTTTTAATATGATTGTCTAGACAACCAAACTCCATAACACAATATATTGCATCTTTCATACCCACAGTGCAACTCAGACAAATCAAGTTTACTCATCCTTCTTCCTTTCTGCAAAAAACTTGAAACAAACTATTTTCCCCCGACCATCACATTTTATTTTATACCATGCTCGCAGATGAATTCCTTATTCAAAACATTCTGTTTTCCAGATTTTCTTTCAACTAAAGTGTAAACAGAGCTATACTCGAGGATAAATTGTTCCTCCTACATACTGTGAGTCATGTATCAGGTGGGAGAGCTGGTGCTTTGTTGTACTGTGGGTTCTACCTCGTCCCTTTACATTCAGTATTCAGCTTGCACACCACCCTGCGGGTGATTAAATATGTGGTTAATACAGCACCATGAGAGTATTGAATTACAGAAGAGCCATGCTGACCTTTTTAAATTACAGAACCAATTGTGCAAGACGGCAGAGGAAGTTTATAACAGGTACTGCCAAGACGGAGCCCGGAGCAGAATGGATCTGCTGCCGCCGTCCTGCTGACGCTCTCCTTATTAGTGTTCTGCACTATAAGCACCCTATTTGACACTCGCGCCTCCCTTTCATTCTCTCACTTTGGGTCTCATTTGAGGGGCAAACTCTTTGTCTCTTTGTCTCTCAATCTTGTGTACCATCAGCCATTTAGGCGTTCTTGCAGACGAGCTAAAACACACTAACACGCGTCCTCACACAAACTAATTTGACATTTCATTTCACCGTTGATGAGACACGTATCACTCTTGACACACAGTGTAGCCTCACGCCATAAATCTTGATCACTGGACTTTTTCATGGATGCATCCTAGTCAGCATATTGGCTTCGCTGATATCTGAAGGTCGTTTCTGATGTCTGATCTAATTTGAAGCCAAAGCCAGAAAAATGAAGCGGTCTACTTTGGCATCAGTCGCACGAGTCCATGGAGTCACAGCCATTTTTCAGGGATGACTGTACTCCTCTTCTATCCCCATCGAGAGAATTCCAAGCCTGACTGGCAGCGATACAACAATCATTGCTTGGCAAAGGGCAGACAAAAGCTTTTTACCAATGAAAAAGTCAAAATAAAATATCCAGACATTAAAAACAAAGTATTTTTCTCTCCTTGCCAACTTTCAAGACGGATTCCTGATTGCTTTATACAGCACTTTGCAAAATGCACTGTAATTGTTTTTAGGTGAAAAATCCACATTTCACCACTGTGTTTTATTCATCTCTCTCCAGGGAGATTGCCATTATTGAAGAAGGGAAAGGAGTGAAAGCTTGGCATTTCATATCGTTATAGCTTTTTTGTAGAACGATACGATTTAGTGACACCATTCATTCCATTAAGACATATTAAAAAGCTTTGTCAAAGAAAAAAAAAAAAAAGACTAGACCCTTTCTTTGAACACTGTCCATACTGATTTCTCAAAGCAAACCAATCTTAGTCTTGTCAGTTGAAATTGCACATGTGCTTATCCAAGTTGTCACTCCATGCATTATCTTCCTTTTCACTTTCTTTCTCTACACACTATAACCGTTTCTCCTATTGTGCATTCTATTCTGTGTTATTTGTTTTGCGTGGTTTAATCTGTTTCAACACCATTACCTATGACATATGGTAGTATTTGTGTTCAGGCAGCAAAATGTTTGCTTTTGTGTTTAATGGAATCAAAACAAGGCGTGTTGAAGGAATTGTTTACGCTGGAACTAAACTCATTATTGGGGCGTTTGCGGACGAGGCTTGAATCACATGTCAGCAAATCTCTTGTGCTTCTTAGTGACTGAATGTGGACCTAGTTTGTCACACTTAGCATTTGATGCAGGACCTATCGCCCTCATGGATGCATCAAGAGAACTGGATACAGCGTTGGAGGCGGGGCCCAGTTCATTTCTATGAAAGTTTGTCAGTGGCGCATGAAACTAAAAATATTCCGCTGCCGGATCTTCCGCATGCATGGGTCCATAGATGTAAATCATGTAAATGATTAACCCCGCCTCACAAATGCTCGGTCTCTGCTCGCTCACATGTACGACAGTATCTAATTTCTTATCTTTTTAAAGCAGTTTTAACCATGCAGGCTTCTGTATAGATTTGTATTTTTATGTTGCACGCTTTAAATCTTCTTATCTCGTGTGCCAACTTTATTTATAGTCTACATTCAATTTTTTCCTTTTTTGTTGCATTTTTTCTCCGTTTAGCTCTTTATGTATTTTTTTCAATATTTTTAACATAAACACACCCTTAACATATTTTTTCATTTATGGAGAGAGGCTGCAGTTATTCCATCAGGAAACTGTAGCAATCTTTGTTTTTGCGAAAAAGCCACTTTGCTCACAGATAACTGTATTGTTTAAAACATCTGACAGTATTCCTCTGTCCTGGGGCGCAGAGCCCAGTGCTTATCATCTCCCTGCCTCTCACTCCATCCGGCCACCATTTAATTACAGAGCAGGCACAAGCCAGTGTTTCCTCATCACACTCCTTCTGCCCCCAGGCCATCATTTAATGATGAAAAATCTGCTCCAGGAGATTTGGGCATTTGTTTTATTATTATTCACCTCCTTTTTTATTTTCTAGGCTTGTTTTCTTTTTGTCATGGAGGTTGTGTGTTTGTGTGTGTCAGGGGCTGTCTTTGTACACAGCCAGCTTTCTTTCTTTTTTTCGTTCATATTTTGCTCTCGGGCTTGAAATTTGATGCCCTTAGTTTGAGTGTGCTGTTTCTTTGTTCCACACCGTGGGCTACAGCTTCACATGTATCCAGTGTGACTTCACCTTGAACCTCAGCTCACTACTGTCGAGGCTGAATCTATGACGCTGGTTGTTCTTTCTGTAAAGAGACCACAAGATGAGAAAAAAAAAAAAAAAAGACATCAAGGTGAACTCTAATTGGACTGATAAAAAAAAAGTTTGATATTATCAGATGCTTTGAGCCCTCAAGTGTGTGCAAGTCATTGCCGACAGTTTAAGCAAAATCAACAAAAATGGCTGAAGCTGTAATGTCATCACAAAATATGCTGACTAATTTAATAGTAATTACCACCTACACGTGCATTTACAACCTCTTAGGCATTCTAACTAAAAGTGAGGCATGTCTAATCTAATTTAGAACATCCTTCAAGCACAAACATTAAGTTTTTATATTGAATATTCATACAATATAATACAGCAAGTGGTTTGAATTAGAATTTTATTGATAAAATTCCTTCTTTTGGACTCATTTGAATAAGACAAAAACACACACAATGCACTCGCTTCCCATCCTATATCATTGCTTTTAAATCAAATACAAGGCAAAATGGGAGCAGATGGACCATTTTCCCGCCTGCAGCTCCTTCATACCTCTTCCTTCTCTGTGCTGTGTGTGTGTGTGTACACATGTATGCATGCGTGTGTGTGTACACATGTATGCGTGCGTGATATGGTGTGCTGTGCATGCAGCAGAGTTTACTGATTTCCATAGAGACATGACACAGGCACCTCTGCCTCGTTTCACCCCGTTCCTCAATCTGCCCCATACCCACCCCCTCACACACACACACACACGCACAAATCCCCCCCTCCCCACCATCCAGATCCTCGGAGCCACAACATCCCTCTCACGGGGTTTGTGCTGTGGGGCTGCGGGAGAGTGTCATCTCACAAATGAATTTCTCCTCACATCCCTCTCTCCATTAAAGAACCTGTTTGTGCTCCTACAGCAGCGCGCAGCAGTCCCCTGCAGCTGTTTGTGCTCTCAGACACAAGTACTTGTTATTTATACCTGTGTTGCGTCTACTCTGGCTACCTGCATCTCATGCACACACCAGTAAGACTGATTCTGTCTTGCCATATTCACTTATTATTTTTTTTTAAATGTACTTTTGTTAATGAATATTAATGGATGATTTTGCCCTAAGAACATTTTGTTTTGTCAAAAATATTTTTTTTCCCAATCACTGTGGAGGCTCTCATGCTTACAGACTACTGTGGCGGCTCTTCAAGCTACACAACCTGAAGGCCAAAATATATTTCCAGTGGATAATTAAACACAATAAAATCATAGTCATTGGCTTTTGTGGTTTTTATATTTTATTCTTTATCCGGTTCTTTGACTATACTAATTGAGGTTTAACTCAACCGGTAATGTTACTGCTGCTTCCACTACCGTAATTTCCGGACTACAAGCCGCTACTTTTTTCCCACACTTTGAACCTCGCGGTTTATACAATGACGCGGCTAATTTATGGATTGTTCCCGCTTTCACAAGCTTCATGTCGCCAAAAAACTGAGCACCGTCGCATAATGTGACGTAAATCGAGCACGCTCAAACTTCCCATTCATTACGGTAATTAACTTTTTTACGAAATTTCTCGGTGTTTCATTCAGTGTACCAAATGAACCTCTAAAAACATTATGCCAACCTTCAATTGCATTATTAGTTCTTGGAATGTCTTCAGCAGCGGACATTATGAACAGCGGACATTTTAAACAGCGGACATTATGAATGGTCACGATTCTGATTACGGTCATGTTGTCACCCTCATCATGGCAAAGACACGGAGAAAGGCATATGATGCAGCTTTCAAGTTGAAGGCGTTTAAAAGCCTATTTATTTTTGTTCCAAGCCGTGTTTCGTTAAAGCCTGTGTAAAGTTCATTTGTTTCAATGTACCGGTAGGCACCTGCGGCTTATAGACATGTGCGGCTTATTTATGTACAAAATACATATTTTTTAAAAATTCAGTGGGTGCGGCTTACATTCAGATGCGCTGAATAGTCCGGAAATTACGGTACATATGTGCCTTAAAGAAATGCTTATGTAACTAAAACCTCTGCAGAGCTTTGTTGTTTTATTCCTATGGGTCCAGCACTCTTTTATTCAGTCTTATTTGAACTGGAATAGTATATTTAAAAGCAAAGTAAAATATTTCGCAGTTAGTCTCAGAAAGAAAAACATTGTCAATTTTCACATACAGGAGCTATGCCATTCTGGTTTACCATGTTATGAGGCGCTCAACAGGCATCCATCTCCACAAACTGTCGATTTTGGATGCTGTTCTCAGCTGTGTAGATTGGGTACACTGAGGGACTAGCAGACACATTGAGCAACATCAGTGATTGGAAATCTATGAGTCTACTTGCTTGGCAGGACAATGAACATCTCTGTTTTGTCTCACCAGAAATCACATACAGAGATTTCCAGACATATTTGTTGATTTTTGCTTCATGACCAAGACAATTTTGGCTAAGCAGTGCTTGTTTGTGTGCATCCCTCATTTACGTATGTGTATACAGCAGAGTGGATTAGTTAGTGCAGCATTAAAAGTTTTTAGATTCAGAGGAAAGAGCAGTTGGATGCCAATCCCTGAAAGTCGCTGCTTTATCTTGATGATCCATTGAATTTGAGCTTTAAAGCCTCCGCAATACCACTGGGTATTCCGTGCATGTATCCTAAATGGCCTTTGTAAAGTACTGAATTGCGAGCTGAATTTCTCATGCACGCTCATCTTTTCCCTTCCCCATTTGAGACAAGATATTGGAGATGATCCTTCTATTCTGGCAAGTGGCCGTTTTAAATGGAAGCTATTTCCGCTCTTTCATTTGTCAATCAGTCTGAAGAGTGAATCTCCAACGGTGGCTCAATGTGAGGCTGTAATTGTCAGCGTCCCCTTCTGCCCAATGCGCAGCCCGGCGTTTTGCATCTGAAAGGATCCTGAAAGAAGACGTGAGCGCTGAATTAATACCCAAACCGCCTTTTGTCTCCATCACTTTGGCTTCTGCTGCCATGAGACACTGAGGCACAGACATGCGGACAATCGATGAGGAGAGGAGGAAGGAGGGGTCGGGTCATTTTTTTTAGCCTCTAAGTGAAAACTGCTCAGGAGGTTGCACCTGTAGGTGCCTTCCTCAGTGTCCATCGATATGGTGAAGAGTAATAAAAGAGTAGGCTGATCTTAAGTTGTACTTATTTAGTTAGAAATGGTCTCGTATGTAGAGATTGCTGCTCACCAAGCACAATGTTGTTGGAGGAGCTAAGATGCATAATGATAGGACAAGCATTCACACACTCTATTGATTAGCTACCACTGAAAAATTAATGAACGCATTGTGATTCCTTGTTTCAGTATATTCAGAGTCCCCAGAAGTCTAATGCCCCGTTCACACATACAATCTCAAACACCAGAGATCATTGTGACTTTAACCATTAAAAAAACATGCTGAACAACCTGAAAAAAAACAATAAAACAATTGCGTTTGTTTTGATTGCCTCATGAAACTGAGCATAGTCTTTTTCTACTATACTACGTGAAAAGTAATTCAAACTAAATGGAGAAAAACTAGCTGGTAGCGGTCAATGGCCTCCAATTCTTTACACTATAACTTTAATGAGCTCCCAGAACTTAAATGAGAAAATCATTGCATGGAAACGCATCGTTCGGAAAATGAACTACTTCCTTATGCGTCGCACATTGGGCAGTGATACTAGTATTTTATATTCTATATAATCAATGTTGATCACTTTGTAGAGATCTGTCAATCTTCAGTGTAAAAAAAAAAAAAACGGCCTATTCAAAGTTTAAACATGAAAACTTCCCAATTGGGGCCAACACCTTTTCATAGGCATTAAAAAAAAAACCCACTGTTTGTGTGAATGCACAGTAAAACACTGAGGCGGTAGCAAGGCTGTGCTATACAGACTTCCCAACACTGAGGGGGCGGCGGGCAAAATGTGTGTACGTGTACATGTGTTTGTGATATGAAATATTAATGCGCATTGTGCTTCTAAAGTAGAAGGTCAGGCGTATGGAGAGAATATAGTCTAAAAGTAGCTTTAGAGTCAGGAAGAGCATGTGGTAACTTCACCTCCACATACAGTATTTCTCCCACATTTTTTAGCTTTATTGGAATGAATTGCTGGCAAATTTCATTTCGAAATGCAACATCCTCTTACACAAAAATGTGCCCGCATGTCAGCATCAGCATTCCAGCCACCGCTGCTTGTGTGGTGCTGGCTTACCTTTCCATTCACAGAAACGATAACCGAGCTATGATTCTACAGAACGGCTGATAGTAGTCCGTCAGGCGGCCCTGGCATCTATTGTGTTTTTAGGAAATGAAACACTGCTATTTTATGAGTTTCCCTTATCTCCTCTTAATGTTGTTGTCCCAACCTCACCCTCATAATCTTTACAGGCACTCTTACCCCTGTTCCAACATACCGCTGTCTACTGCACACGTAATGATTTGGATAAGAAATGTTAGGGGACATTGGGAGATACGATTGCTGTCTAGACTTAAGCAACTTTCCTGTTTTGACATAATAGTCAGTAGGCGGAACGATTAGAAAAATAAAGTGTCTCCGCTCCAATTCGAGTTATGGCCAGTAGATATCAAAACGTTTCCCTCCATGTTTGCCCTTTTATGACTTTCTATCTCTTCCCAAACTCTCAAACGGACATCACAGTGCGTTCACATACTTTCATCTCCTGGATGACATGAGGAAGACTGACCAGGTGCTCATAGCTGCAGCAAAGTCTCTGTCTGACGAGCAATACGAGATCTCTCTGGACAGTCCTCACACTGATGATCATATCCAGGTAATAAGCCTGATATGCAGCCCCATTTCCTTAATGTTTACGGCTGCCACATGCAGCTTTAATTAACCAAAGAGGCGCTCCTGTTGCTCCAGAACAGCCTCACCTGATCAATTATTTCCATTTAGAAACACGCATAATGGACAGACTTGACGATAAAAGTCTGATGGAAATTGACTTGAAAGCAGCACATTTTCCTAATGAAGGCTGAAATCGGCGGGGAAACATGAGATTAGCTCGCTGTCCGTGCTAAACGCCATTCGGAAAAATGGTGTGTACAAAGACGGTGGGAAATGAATTTTGGAACAAAAGGCCAGTGGCATATTTTTCTACTCTTATCTCTCCATGTGAACTTCACAAGGAGCAGGATGACATTGGTTTTATTACTGCGAAGCATTGATGACGAGCTGGATGAGCGAAAGTGCTGACAAAGGGGAACGAGCGAGTGATCAGTCACTGGCTGGGTGCCCATCACAGGCGCTCAAGGATGCTGAGAGGACGTTGGCCTCTGTCGTGTGATTGCCTGGAATAGGAGACCTATGGCAGGGCCAGGTATGGGGGGTTAAACACACACAGCTGGGGGCACAACATCCAAGAAAAAGGGGGAAACCCTCACACATCTACACGCCGTACGTTCAGCACACATTTGTTTGCTTGATGGTGATGGGGAGGATGATGATGACGCTGATGCTGGTAGAACCCCGACAACATTCAGGTGACTTATGTCAGCTTTTCTGCTCCTTTTCTTATCTTGAAACCATATGTTGCACGACCCCCCCCCCCCCACCCACTCACACACACACACCCACTTTCTCTGTCTCACATTAATGTCATGTGTCTGACAGCCAGGACAGGGTAGCTGCGTCTACCATCTTGCCATTCTTTGCTGAGTTTTATTGCCTGTGTCTGTCACACCTTCAGGCTTTGGTGCACAAGTGCAGCTGTGTACTCAGCATTCACTTTTATCAGCTCTGTGAAGTCGACTGCACAAGGCGTAGCTTGAAGGTTACAGTGCCCCGTGAGCAGCAGCTATTCAAAATGAAATATTGAAACATCCTTCACGCCCATTTTATTGGTATAACATTAGTATTAGTCGCTGTTTTTTATGCCTGAATAGATTTCACGGTTAGTTACTCGACACCGTTTGAGAATTTGTGATCACTTCTGATATACCAGGCAAAGCCAGCCAAAACTCAACATTTAGGCAAGATTCATATGTTTAAATGTTTAATTCTCACTCCTAGTTCACAAACCCCTTGCAAGTTCTAAGATCTCTCAAAACTCTTTTCCTTATCAAGATCGGTCATGTTACAAAATCTTTAGAAACAAAAGTTATAATCTTTCTAGTATGAAATTCCCTCTTTGTGTTACTTTTTGAGCTTTAGTGGAGAAAATGGTAACACAAAGAGGGAGTTGTTTTGACTAAAAAGATTATAAATTTGGAGGATAGCTATTTGTTCTGCTGAAGCCTCATGACAGCTTGAGGTTGCATTGTTGCACAGAAAGGGGACTTTGGATTTTGTCCCTCGTCACATACATTGGTAGATCTCTTTAGCGCCAGACGGGAAGAACAATTACAGACATTGACATTGAACTGGTAATGTCCATCGATATAATTCTGAGAGTACTTTAAAGAAATGTAAACCTCTCCTTCAGGAACATGCAGTGTATTCCTCTAAACAGGCTTCACACCATGCATGTACTGTTGACTTTTATGAATGAGCGTGAAATAAACCTGTGTGGAAAAGAGGGAATTTGAGCAATTACTCATTGGGAGTCTTTTTTTTTTTTTTCTTTTAGGTTTAGAGGAAGTCATTTAAATCATAATTGATGTGACAATACCACACATCAAATAATAAATTTGACCTTACTCATGTGTCATCAATCACAATCGTTGTGGCTCACAACATGCTGATGTATAATAGTTGTGTGCAATGACATACAGGCTGTTTTGGAGGCGTTAAAGGACATTACTGTGCCAAATGAAAGACAGAATGAGTCTGGTTGATGTCTAAACACGGTTAATGTGGCTGTGTCAACATCCATCTGTGGCTAACTGTGGGAGTGGGCTCCTGAACATGCGCATCATTTACCAAAGACTGAGCTGCATGATGAGTGAGATATACCCTTTTTAATGAGATGTATAACTATGTATGCAGGGGATTACACATTTGGTGCAAAGACTGCTTATGTATACACTGCCTATGTGCATAAACAGACTTTTACTGGCTTGTTTTACTGAGTTTTTTTTGCATCTGGCCCAGGAGATTTGGCAAGGCTGTGATACCCACATTTTGCTATTGAATTTGCATAAGTTAATGGACAGTATGGACAGTTATTAATGGTTAAAGACTTCTGCTGTGAATTCGTGTGAGTGCTTTGACAGATTTGTGGGGGCATAAAACTTGACAACAGCACAATGCAGCATCTTCAGTGTCTGTGACATCATTTCCCTGCCATACTCCATTCGGAATTTTGACTGAAATTAATTACCTCCACTGCCCTTTATCACGATGACAATGCAGAGAGATGTGAAGTTGACAGTGTCGACTTCATTACTTCTCATTTCCATATGAACAACAGCGCTGAAGAGGCCTTCAACCTGCCCACTTACCTCTGCTCTGCTCATAAATTGCATGACGCCAACGTACGCGCACGCACACGGAGTTACTCACACATTCCACTCGCCCATCCTGAAACCAGCACATTACCATAGATAACTGCCCTTCACAATCTCTGACAGGTCTCTTTTCTTCTTTCTGTCTGTGATACAGTATCAGATTATCTAGATGTAGTGCTGGCGGGGATGGGAGGGGGTGTGAAGGACAGTGTCGTTTGCCAGGGCCGCTCATTAATTTGCCATTGGAATCTACGGAACTTCGATTTGTATGGATTGCAGCCAGGTGGCTCTGGGGCTCCGGGGTGCCTTATCAAAAGGCTGCGCTGCTCCAGACCTTTTGTGTGTTGGGTCATTAATCTTGCTGTCAGGGAACTGTCATTCGAAGTATCTTTTGCCTTGTCCTCACCCCTCTCTCTCCTCGTCCTGACCGCCCAGGGTTGTGAGTGCAGAAGACAGGGGGGGGGGGGGGGGGGTGTATGCCTCCACCCATACACCACTCATCTAATCACTTGATCAGAGCTATGTTTGATGAGGAGTGCGCTGAGTGGAGGTGGGCCCGAGAGACCCAAGGGGTTGGCTCCTCTCTACCTGTTACTGATTGCGAGTAGAACTGTATGACAGAACAATACGATGCAGCGTATTGAGCTTTTACACAGTTACATGTTGCACAATGAACTCCTGGTCTTTCTGAAGGGTCTTTGCGTGTTGCCGTGAAATGATGTTGAATTTCTGTACTGCCCTGGCGAGGCATAGTAAACGTCTTTTGCATGCGGAACAAGTGGACTGTGGTCAGAAACTGTCCTCGCAGTGTGCTGACGAGGCCATTCTGCATGTGTCTGAGGGAGAGGCCAAGGTGCTGAGCTCATGTTTCCTGACCCAGCAAGGAGCAGCAACAGCAGTAAGCAAAGCATAGTGATGAGAATAAGACCACTAAAACTCTCACTCAACGGTGCTTCAGTCGCAGTCTAACTGTGAACCGCAGAAAATCCAATTTTTTAATGCCCTTCAATCTTTCATGCATGTGTTTTTGTGCACGTCGCTGCTCTGAGGAAAGAGCCCTGTGCTTAGCATACCAGAGAGATGCATTATAGAATTGAAAGAGAAAGTTATTTATGAGCTTTGATGTAGTGTGATTTAGCTACGGAGTGAAATTAATGACAAAATGCAGATAGTTTTCTTGCCCTGTATGCAAACGCTGAATCTCCCTAAAGTGCATATTGCCACCGGTTGGATGAATAAATGTGTCCGATATTTCAATTTTTCATCGTATCTTATCTTGTCACTTTCAATTCCATTTCTGACGAAATCTGTATAGCGATACAAGTAAAGCATATGCACAGATTGTTTTCTCTCATCATGCTCTTTCCCAGAGATAAAGTGGGGTTTGTTTAAAGAATGTTCCCTCTCCATGGTCACAAGAACCCGAACATACTCTGATACCCCTGTGGCAGTAACAATAATGACTGGCAGGATACTCTCTTTTTAACAGGACCAAATGTATCCAGCTATGGCAATTGCAGACTTTAATGAGCCCTTAAATGACAGATTTAACACTTGTCTTATAATTTTATCGTGGCAATATAAATCGATGGAGAAACTTCCCTGCCATTTTGAAAAAAAAGCGTCCAACTGAGCCCAGTGAAAGACATTGGCACTCCCATCTATTTAAAAGCACATAGATAGTCATTAGGGATGTGAGTGTGTCAGTGTGTAAGGGCTTTTACAGCATTGGCCAGCGCTGATTGCTCTGGGAGGGAGCTGCAGGGTTATGTCAAGGTGACTATGTCATTGTGTCATTCCTGGGCGCCCTCATGCAGAACATTGCTTATTTATACATCTGATTCCTCTATTCAATTGGTTTTTTACTGCTCCCGCGACAAGGAATCAAGCCAAATTCCCCAAAGAAGCCTGACAATCAATAGTGAGGTAGCTGACGCAGCGCTTTGGGGGTGGGGGGGTGAGTGAGGAGCTGACAGGGCTCGCATCACTCCTGCGTGACACGTCCTCAGTGCATCTGACATGTGCCGTCAAACACCAAGCCCTCACCGCTATACCGCGTCAGCGCTACAGACGTCTGCAGAGAAGATTTACATTGGATTCATTCAATTTCATTACTTTCTTTGTTGGGGTTGTGACAGGTTGGCTGGGTCAGCTTTTTACATTCAACCGCACATCCACTTTTATTGTACTGTATTTGTACCTGTTGATTGGCTGGTGTATGTGGTGTTGTCTTCCACAGCTTTCTGAAGCCTTGACATTTCCACATGTTTCTGCTCTCCTGCCATATGTTCAATGAGAACTGTGCCGCTTAGTATTGATTTACCATCAGTCATGTGGTTATGCCGAGTCCAGCACTGAGGAATACTCTCTATGGATGGAAACATAATGGCTAGATAATGGATGGATAATGAGGAAATGGAACATGCCGTCTTAATGTGTGTAAAAATAGGGTTCCCCTGTACAAATATGCATTTTCCTAAGCCGTCTCTCTACTCTTTCTCTTTCTGAATAAGTCTACCCTTTATAAGCTATTTCTGAGTTACTCTGCTCTCCCACGCAAGCAGTGTGGCTCTATGGATGGCAATGTCGGACTCTTGACCAGTCCACTTTGGTCCAGACTAAAATATCTCTCTAACTAGTGGACAGATTTCCATGACATTTTGTACAGAAATCCATGTCCCTCTCAGGATGAATTGCAATAACTTTGGTGATCACTTTCTATATAGTACCATCATCAGGTTAACGTTTAAATATATCCAATACTTTGGTTTGTGTCCAAGTACCCGCCAAACAAATAACATTTCCTTCAGTCTCAGTTGTACTTGGCTCTAAGTCGCAAGTGTTGGCATGCCAACAGGCTAACTAAAATGGTGGACATGGTGAACATTATACTTGTACAGCCTTGCAGAGCTGCTAGCATGGCTGCAGACTCTCTGTCAAGTTATCGGATTCATTGAGTGAATCCATGTTTACATACACACTAGTGTTCCGGTTTTTATTCATTACCTGGTTTTGATCATATTCAGAATGGCATTTGCATGGAATATGAGAAACCTGTTCATATCCCTGTTATGATGACATGACATTACATGATTATAGAATTATCCAGGTCTCTGATTGCGGGGTCTTTTTGAAAAAATAAATAAAAATAAAATAAATTGCATTATTTTGTTTCCACTATTTGTTTCTCGTGCTGCCACAATGGGCAATGTCTTTAATGTATGATTTTAAATGTTTAATCAATGGAATTTGAATCAGGGCAGAACATTCCACAGCCAAGTGTGTCCTTGATTTTGTCTCAGCCAGTCTTTCATTTGAGGATGAACTGAGTTTAGCTCATTTACCAGAGTGTTTACTACGCTGCTTGATTTGCCCTCTTCAGCTTATCAGCAGTAATGGAAGACGGAAGCAACAATACAATTTAGTCTCCACATTACCTGTGTCAAAGTTTCGATTTCATTCGGTATGTAGTTTACCGTTACATTGTTTATCTTCATTTCTTCAGTTTTCCTGACTGACTGCTAAAGTAACATAAAATGAAGAAGCATCTGCCCATATGGCTCAGTGATCAGAAACCTGGATAATGTGTTCCTAAACCTGTCCTACGCCAGATAGCATATTCAGGTGCCAAAAACTAGTGCTATACTGAAGGACATGTAAAGGCACTCACTGTGATGCTCCACTGGATAGTCATTTCACATGCATCTGTGAATTTAGCCCAACTGTACATCTGTGTCACCGGCTTATTTTTCACCCATCCCAGTTTTGATCATTTACCTGACCCTAACTTATACAGCCTTCTTTACCTGCCATAGCTGACAGCAATTCTCTGACCTATAGTGCAGCACTAGAGCTGTCACACACACTAATTTAGTAGTGACAATCCATCACCTGGAAAAAGCCCCATGGCTTTTAGTGTATTAACACACATTAACACTTCCCTCCATGCTGAGCCAACCCCCACCACATCCCTCCTGCCAGCTCTTCTTTGACCACTGATGAAGGAACGGCCTAAAAGACGTTTATTGTTCAATACTATTGACCTGCAGATTCAGAGTGATTTATCCACTTTTTTATTGGGATTGTTTTTTCTGAGTGTGCAGAGGTTTTTATGTTCAGTAGTACATCTGGAAATGCCCTAGAGCTGCTACACATCCAATGGCCTCTGACTTGATTTATCTGTTTAAAGAAGGAAGTAAAGAAAGCAGGAGAGCAGTGACATTCCAGTCCATTCATCAATGTAAAGGCCAGTTTCCCCTTGAAACAGGGGTAATTCCAACAGAGCCCTATAAGTGCACCACTGTGGTCATCAGGAAAAACTGAAAATGGTTCATCTTAGAGTAATGTCCTGCACATTTTAAGAATACAGAGACTCAGGCGCTTTTCTTTCCATTCCAGACACAGCTAGCTTTAACCTGCACACCACGTCTAGAGCCTTTACTTAAACATATCATACGGTTTACCCTGAGGTGGAGGGCGCAGAGAGAGGTACATCTCTTTATACCCAATTAAGCTTGCCACAGGAGGTAGATGGTCATGGCTGAAACCTCTTCTCCCTCGGTGCCCCATTAGAGCACTGAAAAGCCTGTAGATGTCTGAGTCCCTGGCGGACAAAACCCCTGACCTAGAGCCAAGGAGAAGCACTCCGAGCTCCACTCACCTAAATATACAGACGTGACTACAGAATAAGAAGTTACCGCCAGTTCAGGAGAGATGGAGGAGTATGCATGTGTGTGTGCCAAGAGAGGTCAGAGGCCATTCTTTGCTTATCTTTAGATGTCTGAGACATACTCTGGAAAACAAGGAAAGGACTAAAATGTGACGAGCACACCAGAAAATTTGAAAAGCTAAAACATGATTCGAAATGATCTCTCAGTAGACTTTCTTTGCCCTCCGCACCTGATGTGAGCATTTCCATGAGCATGTAGGGAAATCAACCGTGAAGTCACCCTGGATATATATATTTATTTGTTTATTTTCTCCATCACCATTCCCATAGCCACATACCTGCTCATTTCAAATCATGACAAATGCTCCGGGATGCTTACCCAGTGGTTTTTGTATCACTCATAATTCAATGTCCCCTGTCCTCCCTCCCATCTGGGATCGGCTGGCCCCTTCAGCGGAGACAGAGTTGGTACTGCTGGAGTGCTCCAGCGGCACCGGCCCATCTGTCCCTGCCTGCAGGCTATTGTGCCGACCCTCAGCTACCTCACAATCGATGACCATGCAGACGAAAGAGGAGATATTCTCCTCCAACAGGCACCTCTATCCAACTCCAACGCTTTCTGTCTAGTGGGCTGTCTTAGTCTTTACATCCTTCTGTCTGTTGTCTGCTTCCCCAAAAGTGCGCGCACACACACACACACACACACACGCACACACCTTGTGGCAGACAAGGGAGCAGTGTTATTTTTGCAGGGGTGATTATTATCAAAATGGCAAGCAGTATGCACTATATATTTTAGCTAAAAAAAACTTCTCCAGTTTAATTTCATATCAGTAATACATATAGTGTGTGTGTGTATATATATATATATATATATATAAAACTACTTATTGGAATGATGCTGATTTCTTCTTGGTCTCACCTGACCAACCCTATCCCCAAGTATCAAGTTTACTGCAAAGGGCAAGCATAAGGAAGCTTTCAATTTTTTCGAGTGCCATTTTCAGACTAACAATGAAGTCTGAGGTGCTAAATGTCACCCAGAAAAAGGCATATCACAAGTTATACTTTCCATACTTTCAAGTTATTTTGCTCCCTAGGTGATCTTAATTCATGCAATTCGACTGCTAGATGATCGGGAAGGAGTCATCATTTTCAAAATAGATCTGTGATCTTTTTAATTTCATCACAAGCTGCTCATTTATTGGGAGTCACAGGCTTATCTGTGCTAGCATGCACTGAAACGCTGGTTAGGGGACATTTATCTAATTACAGAGGATTGGATCCCATCATGTTGGATACCATTAAGATGTTAGACGTGCCCACCAATGGTTTACCACATGGTGGTAGGAGTGGTTGAGGGATTCATGTGCTCTTGCTAAGCCAGTGCAAATTGTCAAAATGAGGCTGAATTAACTGTAGTTGGAACCCCTGCTTAGTTGGTTTTAACTCAACCTACTTTAAGTCTTTCTAGACTGTCAAGTATACAAATGAAAGGATAACTAGGAGGGGAGAAAGCGTTCAATGTACAGATCCAAACTCTGCATGAATATCACTCATGTTGAACATATAATCTCAGCGTAGCCTTCGAGGGTTGTGGGCTCTCACACATGAACACACCGGGTCTGCAGCAGCAGCACCGGCGTTCTTAAGATACCTTCTCATAGGCAGACAACTTTGCTGTAATTGGAAAACCTGGCTTGCTGTTTTTGAGGCTGCTCAGTTAACTACCTAAATAAATAGGATGTTCAGAGTATGGTATCACTGACTGCAAATAGGCTTGTTAGGAAGGAGAGAGAAACGGAGGGAGCTTGAGCAACGGGGGGGGACAGACAAAGACTCGGAGACAAATTGAGAGTCAGCCAGTCTGAAAGATAGACCGACGCAGAGACTTTGGACACCTGTAATGCTTTTATGGCAATTAAGATGTAGTGCATTCAAGAAAATCCTATTAAGGCCAAGGTGTATTGTGTGTGTGAAAGAGAGTGACAAAGAGGCAAAGCAAAAAGGGCAGGGAGGGTGTTTGTATGTGGGTCAGAGTGAATTTGAAGCTTTATTACCGGCTCATATTGCAGCCCAAATTACAAATCTCGGAGCAGTTATTCCGGCCTCGAGATGTTACTTCAACCCCACATTTGAGGCAAATCATCCTGTAATGATATTGCTTATTGCAAATAAGGGAAGTGATGGAAGGTAATGAATGAGGCGGGGGTACAATCCGATAAGGCGGGCACCTAACTAAGTGGGTCTCTCCTTCTCAACCTTCAGCCAGCCGACCCCGCTGCTTAGACCATTATTCAAACTGTAACAAGCCGATTCATTTAGGCTGTCGGTGTGCCGAATTAAATTCCCGCTTGAGCGACCGTTGAGCAAAACATAGAGATGTTTCCCACACCAAACGTGTAGCATTTACATAATTTAAGCTCAGGTTTGGTGCAGCAATAATAAGTTATGATAAAACTGTCATTAGGGGCTGGGATACGCAGGGAACGGGAGACGCGCAGTTCAAGATTAAAATGGGAGCTCTCCGCGGTGCTGAAATGTCAGGGGACACATAATAATGAGACCGGCTTTGTAGGAGTAACATACCTGTATGGGCATACACTTGCCAGTGTGTTTGAATATTACAATACTGATACACCCATGAGTCCATCTATACTAATCTGAAGGTCAATATGTGTGGCCTTTAATGTGCACCTAGCATGTTGCCCTCTAACATATTGCTTACTGCATTTACAATGAGATGAGATTAAAGCATTTTCAGTTGGTGATAATTGAAAAAAAAATGCATACAGACAATACATGTAAACAATACTTTTTAGTGCCGAAAGTTAGTTTAAGTATCAAACATAACTGTTTATTTCTCTAGCATTAAATATCCATTACTATCTTGGTAATTGTCAAAGATGTTGTTAAAAAAAATGTTTAGGTATTATTTATGAAGAGTTTAACAGTCGAAAGCTAAGCTAATCTGTTTCCTCAGCACTGTGTGGGTGAGGTTTGAATTGATTGACAGTAGCCCGTCAACATGAGCAAACAACCCCACAACTTGCATCTCATTTGGATTCAAATACTGTATAATTCTAATTGGTGAACAGCAATGCATGTCGTCCTGTTTTTTTCCCCAACCAAATCCTGCCACTTCAAATCGGCGAGGAGAGCACAGAGCATGCACGTTGGCAAAAAAGTGGGTGCCCATAATTCAAAGTAAGAGGCTGATTTGAAAAGCTAGTTTCCAGGGCCTTTTTTAAAATGTAACTAAAGGGTCTAACCACGAAAAACAGCTTTAGACAAAAAGTACACAAAATGGACAAAACATTTCATATACTTGTGACTACGAAGTGTTTCATATTCATACAGTTCTTTGTTTTCAATTTTGGTGACAGAACAACCTTTTTTGTTTACATTCTGGATTGTGCCTTAACATGATGTCAACCAGTTTTATATTTGTCAGCTTGTCACTTTTAGGAATCATCGTAGCCAAATCGACACACGCATTTCAGATAACAGATCAGCTATTAACTTCTTATGTTCAACAGTCCTCTCCTGAGCAGCACGTGTTCTTTAAATGGGTGTTAATGGTCAAAGTAACTCTTCAATGAATCAAACGGATAAACGTATCTAATGGACGCTACAATGCAGGGACGGCTTCACAAGGACATGGTATTCCAGATAATGTGCAATTTGTCACAGGTAATGGCTTTAAACAGTACATTAGATGGAGATCAACTTGGATTTATCCATCCAGACAAAGGCGGGAACAACAGTAAATGGGATGTTTGGCCATTATGGACGCTTCAGACAGCGTTTGTTGTGTGGTCACTGCCACAATTCACAGGGATTCTCCGCCTTTTAGAGGAATCAGTCAAAGATGCTTTAACCCCAGGATATAGTTTTTTTAAATAAACGTGCTAATTTAGTGGACGGATTGTATTCGTTGTTGGCTTTTGTTCTAACAAACACAGACTTTCAATCAAGGTCCTGTTTCATTCATGTCCATACACATTTTTTATTCGTTTAAAAATATATAATACTGCACATGTTTCCCTTTAATAATCCTACAGTTTCTGCTCTCCTTCCTCAGCAGTTAGCCAGATTTTTCCTAAAAACGCTGAAGGCTAGTATTTGAGCTGCAATAACTAAGGAGTGGGTGGGAAACAGAGACACAGTGTCACCATCACTGGGGGATTGGGGAGGCGCCACAGCACAATTTAACAAAGATTAATCTCCTCCACTTACTGGGCCTCGTGTGTTTTATTTTTGGAGCTTGTCTTTGGTGGGGAAGAACTTACCATGGCCAATCCTTTCATAACCTTTTCGTCATTAAACAAAATGTGGCAGTGTGCACACATGGGCACAGCGCGTTAATAATCTCAATAGCAGTGTTAGTGCAGGCGTTGTCCTTTTTAAGAAAACATTCCCCGTATCCTGCTCACATCCTTGCTCTCTTTCTTGCTGTTGGTCCTGACATGGTTTGACCTATGTGCTGCTGTGGCATTGATGTGCTGCCTCTGAAGCAAATCAAACGCGGAGTCTCTGGCTGTGTCAGGCCGATCTCTCTCTTGACACAGGGCTTTATTGAAAAAGCTATAGCCCTTTATGGAGAGAGTGTCAATTTCAAGACAAAGTCAAGATGGCAGTTGCGCAGAATCCATATTTAATAGTGGCAAACGGAGCAAACACGATTGAGAAAAATCAATACTGCTTTCACATTTGATCATACATCACGTTTCTCTGAACTACTGCTTACCTCTGTCCTTTTGTCTGCCTGGAAGAGGTTGTGGATCTCTAACAATGAATTGTAAACAAGCGCTGCAGTTCCACTTCTCTTTGTGGTTTGTGGACAAAGACCTAATCTATAGTTGCTTACACATACAGTAAATGGTTGTGAAAACATGCCATTAAACCTGTCCGTGCACTGATGGAAAGAGAAAGTAACTTTTTATCTTGCCTTTCGATATTACACTCTCTCCTCTCAGTTTATTACCTGAACAAAGCAAGTTGCCATAATAACGATGCCCCAAGTGGAACTGCAAGAAAATATAACAGGACTTACTACTTACATGTTATGATTTGTTCATTTAATGGAGTCCATACAAGATGGGGGCAATATTGTCACACCGAAGGCCGGGACAATCGCTGCAAATGCAGTTTGAGATTAATATTTCTCTCCCTTTTGAACCATTTTCCAATGGACATTTTGGACAAGTTTGGGCTTGTTCGGCTACCAATGTGTAGGATTTAGGATGATTTATTGGCAGAAATTGAATAGAATATTCATAACTATGTTTATATTTGTGTATAATCACCTGTTTGCGTTACCTAAGAATGAACCTTTCATATCTACAGAGGGAACGGGTCCTCTTCCACAGAGTCCACCATGTTGCACCGCCACGTTTAGTAGCCCAGAATGGACAAGCCACACACTGGCTCCAGAGAGGGTATTTTGTGGGTTTTTTTGTCGTTACTCGAAGGCCACCGTTGGTTCTCCAGTAAGTGTAAAATGATGCTGTAATTTCATCATGTTCTTGACCAATTGTGGGTAACATTGTATTTAGTCCAGTTGAGGTCAGGATGGTTTAGTCTGGGTTTCCTTTAACCCTGATTATCAGCAGGCAGCTTGTTCACCAGATGGGCTTTGGGCGCTGACAGCCATAGCACAGAGCAAGGGTGAAGGATGGCTGGGAGAGGACGTTGGAAGGGCACACACATGATGACCTGTCGAGTTCTGTCACCTGTCTTTGTGTCTTTCTTTTCTCCATGACCCACCACCCCCCACCCCCTACTCCCGCTCTGCTTCAGAGCCCCACAGGTAGCATGCAATGTTTGGTGATGAAAGGCCTGAGTAATGGATCTTTTCTGTATCCAAGCCCAACTAAACTAGTGTGACAGCTCTCCCCTCTCCCCAGACCAGGCTTTATATTGTCTCTGTCTGGAAGTGAATACATTTTGAGTGAATGAATTTCATTACGTGTGTGTACAAGCACGTGTGTGTGTGTGTGTGTGTCTGTGTTCTCTCTCTCTCTCTCTCTCTCTCTCTCTCTCTCTCTCTCTCTTTCTGTCTCTCTCTCTCTCTCTCGCACATGCGCCTTTGTCAACTAGACATGGATTAGGTTACGTGTTTGGCCATTTCCCAGGTGGGCTGAAAATGTGTGCATGCAGTATATCTGTCAACATTGCCTGGTGGTGGCATACCCATGTTGAATGAGATGGAAGAGGAAATGGCAGTGTCAGAATTTACTTAAAGGCAAACAATGTACCATAACAACCGCTGCACTGCTTTTCTTCACATATTTGCTGATAGAGACGACTTGTAGTGATGCCGTATGTGTCTGTTTTCTTGGACCTTATGTTGAAATTCAAGCGGGAGAAAACCATTCCAATGCCAGCAAGGGAGATGATTGACATGGGAGTCTTCCTAGTAATGTATAAAAATGTGCTTCTGATCGCTGTTCACTCATGCAGTGGAGCATGCCGGTAAATACCAAGCCCGCCGCAAGCTCCAGGTCCCCCGTCACCGGGCAATGTGTCCCCCCACCAACCCCAACGCTCAATCTGGTGTACCAGTGCCACCCCCCCTCCCCTGTCTATCTTCTACCCCCTCCTCCTACTCCTGCCTTGGCACACACACTCTGGTATGCACTGAAATTCAATCAGATGCTTAATTACATCTTAACATCGGTTCCTACCAGCTGGCTTTATTCCCCTGTTTCTGATTAAAGGGATTAGAAAAATGAAATTCAACAGTGGATTTGCATACTGCTCTAAAAGGGGGACTGGCATGTCTCTGTGGCTGTCTGGCCAGTGTTTGCCGCTCTCGCTCCTTGTAGTCCATCAAATAAAGAAGGAAATACACAAGCATGTTCCTGCCTCCAATTCTGCACAGCAGGTAGAACAAATCCTGAGAGATAGGAGTGTCTCTGTCGTGTCTCCTTTTCCCGTCTCTTTTTGAATACCAGACGCATGATGCCCTCTGACACAGGTCTTGAGATGCATAGATCATATCAAACAGTGGCATAAAAGTGATACAGGAATGTGTTTCCATATATTTTATAGTGGCTATTGAATGGATGTTAAGGAGAAAACCTCTTCTAGTTCTCATATCTGCCTGATGAATGGCATACAGAGAAACCGGGTGGCTTTAGGCTTTTTCCTAATGGGGCCAAGTAGGCCCACTATCCAAGCTGTGCAAAGAAAATGGGCCCATTAATCACAGAGCCACCACCATCATCTCCATATGATTATTCTCCTAGTGCGTTGGCTAACTCCGAGCTGCACAGGAATTATTGTGACATCCTGTGCTATTCTCCGCTCTCTTCATCCTTTTTTTTCCCCCCTCAAAAATAACTTGCAGGCTTACTTTTCAACTTAATCCGCCGTCTGTAGCCGAACTAAACCTATCCTGAGAGGAGATCTGGTTACGCATTCACTGTTTATATCGTGCAATTAAAAAGCGATTCTGTTGGAAGTTTGTATTAAAGGGATTAAAGGCTTACGGTCTGTCAATTCACAGAGAGAGAAAGAGGAAACACTGTAAAGGAGTGGGAAAATAAAACAGATAGGAGGGTCTGAAGGGAGAGGTGGAGAGGGAGACTCGAGCGTTTTAATGTGAGCATTATGTCAGCATGTTTAGGTATGCGCGTGTGTTTACTTTGACCAATTAGTCAACGCTTACCCAATGCAGCCATTTCGGCATCAGTGTGGGAGCGAACCAGATCAATCATTAACATGTTGCTTTTGACGAAGGACACTGTAATTAGTCCCAATGAAACGGCATGAGGAGGATGTGCTCAAGGAAAGCACAGCTGGAGCTGCGGGGAAGCTGTGGCCCGGACAGGCTCCCAGCATGAGACTCTACTGCCCTCTTTTGGAACTGGAGAGAATATCACTTCTATCGAAGCTGGCACTGAAGCAAGATTTCTGATGGACACGATGATGAATGAGAAGATGTACCGTATTAAACCTCAAACTAGCGCATAGAGATGATACAGTAATATGTATCACGGAGCCTGTCATCAGCACTGAGACAGTTGCATGTGTCAACGTTGCATACATGAGTAGATACTCTGTGTAACCTTTTTGAATAAGGAATGTATTCAACTAGAACTTGTTTCCTCTCCTTTCCCCCTGATCTATGTTCTTTTCGACTTTGCTTCTGGACTCTGTTACAGATGTTTCGGTTCCAAGACATTTTGATTTTGATTGAAATCAACGGCAAGTACTGTATGAGGTAGGAAACATGCACTCAGAGAAATAGCACCAGCTGGTTACAGGTTTAGGTTAGTTTGCTGTTACAGAGTGCCACCTCCTGGCCAGAGGATGCAGTGCACACATCCTTCCTGTTCTCTGCTGACTCACACAACAGCAGGTACTTAAGCTTGATTTACAAATAAATATAGCTTCAATATTTCAGTTTTATGCGTGGGTGAGTTCCCATACAATTTTATGGTGTAAAGGTTTTATGGGGACAACTTTTGCAGCCCTTTAGAGATTTTTTTCCTGCGTATGCAATATCTTAGTTGCAGCACAAAAGATAGTGAGACTCAGTTTTATTTGAAGTGTCCCTCTGTGCAACACAAAATTTTATAGGAAAGACACTTGCACAAACACGCACACACTCATGGTCATTGTAGTGTATGTATGTGCATACGCGGACATCTTCTGCTGAGGTTTTAAAAGTTCACAGATGTAAATTTAAGGCCAGAAAGAAATAAAGATAATCATAAAAATGAAAGCACCTCTCCTCCCTAAAACAATCTGCTCCCTCTGCCTGTATATCCACAGCTCTCCAAAAGCAGAAGAATGATGCACACCTTATAAAAAAAACAAAAAAAAAAACGTATTATTTCTTATTTCTTGACCTGACTCGTGTTTCAGACTTCATTTTTTTCCAGAGATATAAAGCAGTGTATACTTTTGTGTTGAACATTGTTGTGCTCTGTATTGTAGGCTTAATGCGATGCCCTTGGGGTTAACGACAACACATCAAATCACAGTGCGATTGTGTGTCCCTCGTGCTCCTCTCCTCTTCCTGGTCGACTTAAGAAAGTGCTCCTCCTTGAGTCCCTTAGAGCAGGGGTCCCCAAACTTTTTCCTGTGAGGGCCACATAACTTTTCCCTTCTCTGATGGGGGCCGGGATCAGTTTGTAACAGAAAAAGTGTGACGATCGCAGGGGTGCCTAAACGTAAACATTTACGTCCTATTAGACCCCGAGACGCGCCCACCATACTAGGAGCCCCGTCAGTCGTGATGCTGGCAAGCTTTGACCAGACTAGGTCCAACTCTTCCATGGTTTGGCATACTTTGCCGAAAATATCCTCCCCCGTTGTAGTCCCTTTGAGACTTTGGAGGGCTGCCAGCTCCTCGCACATCTCAAAGTTTGCGCTAACTCCACGAATAAAAATGAGCAGCTGCGCTGTGTCTTGCACGTCCATGCTCTCATCCAGTGCTAATGAAAAAAAGTCAAATTCTTTCCTCTTCTGCTGCAGCTGGGCATATACATTACCCCCGATTTCTTCAATGCGTCTGGTGATTGTACTCGCCGACAGACTCACGGCATTAAAGACATCTTTCTTCTCGGGACACACCTCTTCCGCGACAGCATTCAAGCATTTCTTGACAAACTCTCCATCAGTGAAAGGTTTACCGCTGCTTGCTATCAGTTGAGCAACCCGAAAGCTGGCCCGAACGGATGCCTGGTTCAGCTGAGCTTGGCGTACAAATGTATTCTGCTGAGCTAACAGTCCACTTTTTAGCTTTGAGAGTTTGTCTGCTTGCATTTGGCCTTGCAAGTTATCAAACTTGTCTTTGTGACGGGATTCATAGTGTCGGCGCAGATTGTATTCTTTGAATACCGCCACCGCCTCTTGACAGATGAGACAAACAGCCTTTTCTTTGCATTGAACAAAAAAATAATCGTTTGACCACTGCAGGTTAAATACCCTGCATTCTGAATCAATTTTTCTCTTACCTAACCTTTTCGCCATTATTCCGTTCTATTTGACAGGGGCTAGTCTAGGATTCGCGTGGCCAGACTGAAAAAAAAATCATAATGCGTCTCTGGTATTGTTCAGGGGGCGGGGCCAAATGTGGAGGCGGGCCGTATCTGGCCCGCGGGCCTTAGTTTAGGGACCACTGCCTTAGAGGATAGAGACTTGTGTACATGTATGACCTGTAAATAATTTAATTAGATCAATCCGTGGTGTAAGTGATCTTGTAGACAGAGAGCAGCTGATTTACAGATCTAATCTGAAAGGGTCTAATTCAGGACCCAGCTGCAAGGTGTCACTCTAACACCTAAACCCTGATCCGCCTGAGTATCCCTGGAATCTGTGGCTCATCTTAACATTGACTCAATCCAACACTGCCACCTGCTGGGTGATAGTCATATTACAGCAGCTGACCTCAACAGCACCCTCCGTACATCTGCTGTATATTTGTCAGCTCTTTTGATGCTCGTACGCCTGAGCTCTTAATGCTCCGACACCTTTTTATATGACACCAGATGGTTCACCTGGTTCTCATCACACACTCCAGTGAACACAAAGTGCAGCAGAAGGCTCTTTAGAGGCACATTGAATCAGAGGCTCTGAGCATTAAAAGATGCAGATCCACAGTTATGACACTCCCATAATCACGAATGAGGCACATTTACACTGAGGGTTATGTGATTATCGCCTATGTACTTGGGGGGAAGCCAGCACCAGTGTGTCTGGCTTCAGATGTTCCCACGGATTTTGTGTGGACTCTGCAAAAGACTCTACACAGCGGGGAAGTGCAGGTGTCTTTTACTGCAAACTCACTGAAGGGGGACTCCGCTGCACTGATAACAGGCTCATATCAAACATAATTTACAACTTAAGTGCTCCTGGCAGCTCTTTTTGTGTGAGCTAAAGCCCCATGTTGAAAGAGGATGAGAACATTTGCCCTTGCTGTGAGTGCGAAGCTCTTCTGTGTGGGTATGTTTATAGGAGAGAGAAAGGGATTGATCAATTTGTACTGTCCATGCATTATGCAAACTTCATAATCTATTCTGAGAAACTTCAGTTACTTCAGTTACTTTCTTTTCTATGTTTGAAGCATGTAAAGCAGCTCCAGTACAAATCGGAAAAGATGAATATTAACATAATTTGTTTTAGGTTCAGTTACTAATACATGACTTCTTTTGTGACACCTTTTATGAAGACTGTTAAATATTATATCGCATTTAATTTATTCACTTTTTTTCATAAGATTCTGCAATTTTACACAAGTATTAACAATACAACTGCATTTTTCTAATGCATTTGAATCCAGTTGTGAACATGAGCGGTTCTAGATAGAACTCATGTACATGTGTGAGGCAGACCCAAAAAGAGTGTGCATGTCAATGTGGTAGAAATGGGGAATATGTATTTATGGGAAAAGAAGAAGAGACATACATCGAACATAAAGCATGTACTGTGAGAAGGAGAGAGGGAGAGATATGTAATGCTGAGTATTCAGGAGTGGCTATGGTCCAGATGGCCATGCAGCAACAGCAGCTGTAAATCACAGTGCGTTGTGCGATCTGGACGATAGTGCTGCAGGCTGGAATCTCACTGCAAGGTGAGACCGCTGATGACAGAAATTACAGGGAATGAAACCGGAGGGTTGAGGGTGGCAAATTACATTAGCCGTGTTTGTATCTATGAAGGACCAGATGCTAGCATTAGTACAGCAGTTAAACCTTATGCTATAAACAACAGTCTGCTGTATTCAGTCATTCTACCTCTTGAATGTCAATATCAAAAAAAAATACAGACTGTAGATTTCATGAAAATTATTTTTCGTAAGTTTTTGCAAATTCAATCTGCGGCACTCGCATACAACCTCTATGAAAGATTCAATTATAGTAAGACATGGAGCGAGCCCTTCCAATGCACACGTTGTTTCTAAGGGAATATGCAAAGTAAATGTAAACAAATGACACATTTCAGGTTAAAGCCTTTTTTCTTGTTTGGACTGAGCATACTCTATCTCGCACTGCAAGGTGTTTCTTCCCCTGTATGTCTTTGGAGGTGATCACATGTATTTTTCCCTGCACACATTAACCTTCAGCCAGGTTCCTCCTGTGACTTCTCATTGATTGGAGAGTGGCGCTGGAGGGGGAGGCTATAGTTGTGTGCATTGGACAAGATAGATGGGGCTGGAGGTGTGGGTGGGACAGCGGTGTTGATTGAGAGGACCATCGTAACCTGGCCATGCAAGGAATGCAGGGTGTGGTCCTGTTTGTCATCCTCCATACATGCTGAACATAACTCATTCAGAAGCAGCAGGGGCTCTGGCAGCAGATGCCTTGATATGTGTTTCAAAGTACAGTGCTGTGTTACTGCACTCCCCCCGAAGAGCATTCACACACTGAGGTGCACAGATCTTGTGCTGTCCTGTATTTACAACCTGTAGATTAAATGTCACTAAACTTGGTGTCATGCAGTAATTCTTAGCTCGGGTTCACGTCTCATTTCTATACATGTGGATTGATCCTGATTTCTCTTTGCATTCCGGAGGTTGAGACGGTAATGAAATATAAATCGCTTGGAACTCTGGTATGCAGGTTGAAAAAAATGTCTGTCATCACACAGTTTAACTGAAGAGCCAAAGTCCCCATGGCTAATTCATGCTCCATCTGCCAATTCCTCCAAAGCACTAGCCTGTAATTACAATTCTAATCAGATGCACTGAAAAACAAATCATTTAAGTTATTGCTTCATAGCATTACAAAAGCACATATTCAGATTTACCTAATTGATTTAATACATGTGCCAAGTGCTGTGGTGATCCTAGACTCTGGGGCCCCATGCAAAGAAGCCCATTGTATGTATGACAGTTAGCTACAGGTAGCTAGCTGACTATCTTCATATGCAGCTGTCAAACCGAAGCTAGAAAAGGCCCTACTTAGGATTTTATTTTTGGGCAGCAGTGATGCACTGTATAATGCCTTATAAGTCCCCTTTTCCCATTTTATTAAAACATTTTTTTTTTGGTGGGGGAAAACATTTTCCTGGTTTTCCCCTCCTGAGACCCTGGCAAAGTGAAATGTTAAGTTACTGTAACAGATTAGCTGCTTCCTCAAGCTTCATACCACTCCCAATAAAACTCTGAGCAGCTATATAGTATTGTATGATGCAGGTGGAAAATGTGGACCGCTGTGATGTAGTTTCTGAACTAAAGGAATACTTTACTATACTACTATTTTGAGAAATGCGTTCATTCGCTTTCTTTTAGGGAGTTAGACGAGACGATTGATACCACTCATGTCTGTCTGTTAAATATGGAGGGACATTGCTAGCAACATTGGCTTAGCTTAGCATAAATCTTCTCATCCAACTCTCAGCAAGAAAGAGAATAAGATTATTTTACAAAATGCCGAAATATTCCTTCAAGTATACCAGAGAAGGACTGTGCTTTCCAACAGTAGAACCAACGAGTATGATTGCTGCAACAGATTCACAGCAACTATGCTGTGAGTTTAATACAACATCCTATTGAAAGAGGTATCTTTATATGCTGGATTAGTTTATGTAAGAGGATAAGATGTGGCGTGCGGTGGGTGGCTACTGACTTGAGTATCGCTGTTGGATGTTCAGATCAAGAAACATTCTGTCTTTGTGTCCATCAACAGAAAGCCAAATCTTCAAGTTTTCAAAATGATATTTTCTGACTCCACTGTAGTTCGTCTTCCCGTGGGCCAGCTTTTTCCTTCTTTCATGTGTGAGTGCATATCAGTAGCAGAGTGTGGGTGCCAGTCCCCCTGAATCCCATGCTGTGCTCCAAGCTGTGCACTAGGGTCCGGTCCTCCGCCTGTTCATCCCTGCGACGTGTCTTGGTACCACCCATCAACCCTGCTGTTACATCACGTTGGCCAGAATGTGAGTTTCATCACCATAAACACCATACTGACACGGGGGAGAGAGGAACAAAATACAAAGGCGATCTCATTTTCAAGGCTATAGTGGCTGAGCTGTGAGACTGAGATGCATGCTCTGAAACACGGCCATGCAATAATCTTCAATTACATTTTCTCTGTGTCAGCTTTGCGCTTGACAAAAAAATAAAAATATTAAACTCGAGAGTGATATTGTTAAATATGACGCTCACAGAGAAAATGAGTAAGATAGGGATATAAAAATAAAGAAGCCGCCACCTTGACCAGGGTTTATTACATACAACAGGGCGTCAGTTATTAAATCATTTTAATGCACAAGGTCACATGGAGAATATCTCTTGTAGAAACGATATGTGTGCGTGTGGGTTTTCTTTCCTCGGCTTCTGAAGCTTTTCAACACCATTAGGCAGCAATTTCCAGCCAGAACACGTAGCTTACTGTTGCTCCACTAAAACACGAGTGCAGGGAGGGATATAATGCTAATACTAAGCATTTTGATACTTTTCTAACCATAAGCATTTTATCATGCTTAGTCCTGGGGGTAGTCATTTGATCTGAGGTTATGAGAATTGCACGGCTTAGCAGTTCTTTCAAACAGGGTGCAGCAAGTCTGTAGCTGCACTTCACAGTCAGATGAAGGAGCTCGCTGTAGCTGTACACAAAGGGTATGGTGTCATAGTGTTTTCACTGTCTGTTTAGTGTCACACTGAATATATTGAGTCTCTGGAGACTTGAGCCAAGGATCCAAGTGACAGTAGTTTAGCCTTGAGGAGTGGCTCCTCTGCCTCGTGAAGGTTAAGGTGGGATGGAGTATGGCGATGTTGTTGAAGAAGGCCTTAGAAGGATTTTGATGTAGTTTTCAAAGGTTGATTGCGCATCAAACCTTACACCTTGACAGAGATGGAGAAGGAGAAGTATGTCACGGGGAGGTGTCGGACCTGGTATTCAGAGAAGGATAACTGTGCCTCATTCTTGCTTTCAGCCCCTCCAAGGTGATTTTTTGAGACCAAATATGCTTGAGGCTCAGTATGGGGCAGCTTATACGTTTTACTTTTTGCTATCGGCAAATTCAGCATAGAAAATAAAAGACGATTAATGCCTTACTGTTGACACAAATAACTGGGAGTATGTAGAGGATGAAGAGATAAGGTAGAGGTTCGACCCTGTGGGACACCACAACTGACGGGATGTGTGCAGGACCTGTGAATTCTGCCAGATGCAGGAGATAAACGCGTCCAGAGTGGTGCCAGAGATCAACAGTGCAGCATTTTACAACATTTAGTTTATTATCGGCTACCACATTTCTAGAGACATATTGTACTTCATATTTGCTCATTGCCCTTTAGTTGGATGGTTAAAATGAACTTGAGTTGAAAACTAGATTTAGCTTTGCAGCACTTTCATGATAACCAGCTGTGAGATTGCACATCATTTTAATGTTAATTTGGAAAACTGCCAGAGCTCGTCACCATTATGTGAGTGAGTTTAAGTTGTTTATTATACAGTATGTATGTGATTTATTTGTGTGCTGTTTCAATTTAAAAAATGTACCACAGCTGTGTTGCAGAAGTTACATTATGATGTATAATATAGCAGACATGTCGGGGCAGGAAATTACATTTGAGATATATTCTTTATGCACATTTGAATAACATATAGGACTATGATTAATATACAACAACCTATCTAAATATATTAATATTACAGCAGATATGGTGCATGTTGGCAGCAGTATTCACTGGGAAATTACTCATTGAATTGTAAAGTAATAAGAAATGCTAGCCTTTGTTAGCATTTCACATGAGTGCAGTTCAGCTGGTATCCAATACAATAATGTGACAGTTTTTTTGTGACACCAGCATCACATGTTGACGCTTGCCTCTCTTCTGTCTCAGTGCACAAAACAAAAGAAGCCGACTTAATTCAATAATAACCGTGCTGAGAGTTGACGTAATAATCTTTCATCAATGTGTCCATTCTCTGTAACCTGACAAAGAAAGTTATTTGTGTGTTTTTGCTTCGCATGGAATCCACTTGTGGAATAGCCTTTGGCTCTGGGTAAACATGAGGCTAATCCACTTCTAAGGCTGCGTATTAACAAACATGCACATTAGGCTACCTGTAGACAGTTTGTAAATGTTGCCTCTGTTGTAACTTGCCACGCCATTTATTCTCCCGGCATACAATTTGCATTGCATTGTCCAAGTCTCTAAGCAGTTGGCATTAGCAGTGACATTTTGCAGGTAGTAGGAATGTTTGATTGGCGTCCTGAGGGGTTGAAGTGGCCCGTCCTCACTGCAGTGGTAATTATTCCAGAGGCCTAATCATTGGAGAGCTGTTTTAATCAGACTTCCATCAGTGGCTAATGTAACACGATTAATTACATCTGCAGGAGCATGGTCCTTAAGGGCCCCCTACATCAGGATTACATGACTGACAAATAGGGACACGTTTGTAGGGCATTGTCCACACACTTTATGAAATAAATAACAAATCAGGCATACAGACTTCATTTGAGAGCAGTATATGTAGAGGGAGACTCACATAATTTATTCATAATAGCTTGTGACATACAGCATTCAGCAAACAAGTCTGTATACAGATTTCTATTTCTTCCTCCTCCAACTGACCTCGCACACTTTAAATTCACGTTTCTTTGTATTATGTTGTGTTTGTTTAGTAGCAGTTTACACTTGGCAATGGCGTTTTCCACAACGGAAATGAAGGGCATATGAGAGACATGGGGAGGGCAAAGGGGGGAGGTGCTGCAGCCACCTCCAGTTTCTCCCGTTAACCTGCACTCACCTGCCTCCTGACAGCTCGGAAACGAGCGTTGTAACCCTAAACCCAGACTTGCTGAGCTTGTTTTTTATTTTAACTAAAAATAGTCTCTGGGGTGTGTGTCTGTGCATGCTGCGCGTTGTATATATTTAAAACTCAATACAGAGTATAAATTGTAATGCACTTTAACGAAAGAAATGTGTGGTAATTTGGTGTCATTTTTGGTAACACTTTTAGATCCAGCCTGCCATTTAGATTGTAGTTTTGTTGTATGAATAAAGTACTTTTTGGTGGAAACAATGGAGTAGAAGTGCTGCTGGGTCCAAGTGGGGATCCTTGGATCCTTCATGTGTACTGTGCTTATTCCATCTTGTGAAGGGCTCATTGCAAGTCTCACAAGATGTCTCCCTTAAAAATACTGCAAGGCACAGTGTAGGGTTTGTGCACAATTAAAATGCCATTACTTTCATTGGTAATATGTATTTAAAAATGTCTGCAAACAGCTGCAGTTCTTATCTTGTTTTACAGATTAAGCATCTAAAATGTGATTGATTGATTTATTTTCATAAAGAATATACATACAGTGCAATTTCCTTTTGAGGTTGTTGGTGCTTAAACATTCCCATCACATAAAAGTGTACCTAAATCCGCCCAAAGTTATTCAATCTTAGTCTTACTTTTAGTCCATCCTAAATATTATAAACAATTAACAGTAACGGGCATCCAGCCGGTTTCACTCTTCTTCAAAATTACATTTTATGATGGGACATTATTCACGTTGATGAACAAGCGATTGCTTCTTCAGCTCAACAATGTAAAGAAGCTATTGTAGCTCATGCATACAGTACATATGCAGTGTGACCGTTCAACTGTAAAGCTGATATCGTTCAGACATCTTTTCTAAATTGTGTTGCAGGTATTCATTTGCAGCAATTACAGATTTACTGCCACACACACACACACACACACACACCCCCCCAGTCAGACTGGTCTGCGTACTTGTCTAAACAGGTGCATGTTGAGCAGGTCGGTGTGTTGGGCATGCAGGTACAACAGTTTTTTTTTTTTTTTGTTTTAAATCTGTGAAAGCATTAGATTACAGTAAACCTGCTACACACGCACACACACTGTTCTTGTACAGGTTACAACCGTTGAGCTCAGTCCGGCTGTGCGGGTATCCATGATGAAAATACACTCATGGGCGTGCAAAAGCGCAAGAGCCATTGCACTTGAGAAATTGCCACTCACACCCCCCATGCTTGTCTCACTCAGTCTCTCTCCTCCGTATCTCCCTCCCTCCTTTGCAAGATGTACTCTCTTTCTCTCTTTCTCCCTCTTTCTCTCTCCCTCTATCAGACGCTCTGTTGACAAAGTCAAGGCTGCTCTGCAGTCAACTATCTCTGTGATTTATTCCTTATTTTCATATCAACACTGCCTCGTGTGATCTGAGACGAGTGGTAGGTGAACGAAGAGAGAGAGGGAGAGAGAGAGGGGGAGGACGCACATGCATTCACACACACTCCTGGACACACTCTCGGTCACTGCCTGGTGCGAGTGACAAGAGTTGGCTGCTGCTGGATCAGTGATGTGTCACCGCTTCACACTGTGACCTGAACAAGTTCTGCTCCGCAAGAGGGAAAACAATTTGCTTCTTCCTGTGCTATCTCTGCTCATGGGAGCTGTAACTACTGAGCTCAGGTTGGAGCTTTGACCAGGACCGCAATAAAGACCGTCCTAAACCCAAGAGGCACTGAAAACGAGGAAAGCGAGGAAGAGTGCAGCGGAAGAGAGCAGATCAATATTTCAGAGTGAAGCTCCAGAAATCCAGGCTTACTTTGCCTGTCCACTAATGCTGGTCTGAAGCTATTTCCTTCAGAGGGATCGTTCCAATCCCCCCATAGGAGGAGGAGGGGTTTGACCCCTCTGGGGCTACAGTGTCGTGGCCCAGGGCTAACGCTCCGAGGGAAGCCCGGAGGAGGACGTGTTGTTGTTTTGGATTTCTCCATACAGCTGTGTGAGATATGACTGAGTGTGGGATAGCACTCCCCATGGCCTTCTACTCCGTGCCGTAGCCCAGATGCAAGCTTCAGATGCAGGCATGGCCGGCAGACGGACGCCCCTGCTGCTGCTGGTGGTGCTGGCAGAGGTGCTGAGTGGACTGTGTGTACCAGGGGACGGCTCGGGGAAGTACAAGGGAAGCTGGAGGTGGAAAGGTGACAGGAGCCGTGAGTAACTCCTCCTCCTTCTGCTACACTTTATCCACTTTCCTTACTCTCCACTTCCTTTCCTTCTTCCTCTTTGAATTTTTTTTCACCTTGTGAAATTATGACCAACCGGGTCAAACCTGTTTTCTTCCTTTTCAACTTTTGTTTTACTATTCCCTTTCATTCCCTGGACTCTTGAAGTGTGATCCGGAAAGCACTAAACATTGTGTGCCGCTTTGATTACTCTGGTTGCTGTGTGGGTCTGAGCTCATTTCTCTGCGAAAGGCACCTGGATGTTAGAGTGAAATAAATTGTGTATATGAGGCCATCGACCTCGGCATGTGTTACCAGCTTTAAGACTTATCAATATGTACGCGACTACATCTCTGCTGTTAGAGAGTTGCAATTCAGTTTATTATCCCTCTCCCTGCGCTCCTCTTTCTCCCAGCATCACTCTAATATTCCTGTATGAATGTCTCTCAGGGTCTCATTCATAGTCATTAATTGATCAGTGTTGAGTTGTAAAAAGCTACTCGAAGTGATGGGAATGCCTATTTCCTCAGAGTAAAAGCTGAGCGTAGCTCTGAGTGAGTTCATTATATATGCTGACACATGAGCGCATGGATGTTGGGAGGAGAGAGGATGTTCAAATGAGCAGAGAGCTGCGGTTGATTCAGGACATAGCTGCCGTCCTCAGGCTTCTGGCTATAGGCTAATGGGATTGTTTGGCATGCCACCACTGCTTGACGCTGAGTGATGAAGTGGGGAGTTTGTCCCTTTGTGTCCGTCCCCTCTGTGGAGGTTAAAGAGAGATCGCTATCTTGATACTGTTCCAAGATTAAATGACTGGAATGGGATGGAAGAGGCACTAAGTCAAGCCAGAGCAGGTCACGTGGCTTCCCAAGGAGACACAGTGGTCTCAGGGTGGCATGAAAAGCGATATCTTTTACAGGTTTGAATGGCAATGACACTGGAAGTTGTGAGTTTAGGGTTATATTTAGCTACTTGAAGATACGATTTCTAATGTTGTGAAGTGGTATCAGCTCACTGTTAATAATGTTTGACTCAACACAGGTCAAAGATGAGTTCTGGGAATAGTGAACCAGGAGGACATGTAGGGATGTTGGTGCACTCCTTGCTGCTACAACAAATTCATGCAATATACAATATCCTATTTGTCAAATATTCTATTTGGATATCAATCGGGCTCTGAGCATGACATGTTTTGAGTGTTTCGCCAGTCCACCAGCAGGAAATTGTGCTGGGAGACTACAAGATGGAAGTGATACGTGAGCTTGATTTGTAGCCGTTGATGAAATATACAAAAGACCATTTTTTGCGGAATTTACTATGTACAGCTTGAGCGTATTTCAGAGTTGTTCTATAATCTCACCCCGACCTCTACTCTCTTGCACCTGAGACTCTGCTTGTAGTACTCAACACAAAAGCTGGTCTACATTCTCCCTGTCAATCAACTTTATTGATAACATGTGCGTTTTTACAGCAGGAGTAATAAATCCATGGTGTGGTTAGGAGCTCCAAGTCTGTGCCATCATTTACCTGAACCAACACCTCTCTGGGGACCTGGAACAGAGAAACATTCATACGCAGTTAAAAGTTTCACTCAGTTAACATCCACTGGGAACACAGGTGTGCAGTGCTGCATTGGCTCAAAGCTCTGAATCCTGTAAGGCAATTCATCTAACAATGGCCTGGGGTACTTATCAATGGTAGTGCAAAGCTGCTATAATCAATATTTTAATATCAATAATGAATCAAATGACTGTGTGTGTATATGTAGTAGGTTGCTTTTACGGCGCACAGCGTCTCTGTATTGGTTTGCTCCCACCGCTCTCATCAACATTGTTTCCAAATGCAGCAGGCAGCTGTTTTTTTTTTAGCTGTAAAATTGTGGAGCGTGCAGAAAAGCCTTTGTATGTCATCTCTATGAACTTCAACATTACTGTATGCATACAGTTTATATTTGAATAGGAACATGTTTATTTTAAAAGATACCACTCTCTGATACACTGGACTGGAGTCCGAGACATTCGAACATAACTCAAATCTGTCTTGTTATCATTTTTTTAATCCTTTTTTGTATTGCATCCCAGCCTGTGTTACGATAGAATCACAACAACCTTGTCATGTTGGTGTTTGTCTATGATCGTCACCTTTACGAGAGTAAAGAAAAAATGCTTCATCTGTAATAACCACTCAAATGTGGAAACGTTACCTTTTTAAAAATGTGTGGGTTTATCCCCCTCGTCTGTTATGCACTAAATGTGGCACGCTGCAGTCTGCACACAAAAGTTCCATTTGGCAGCCCACAAATAATCCAGTGATATGCATGAGGGCAGCCTGCTGATATAAGTGATAATGTCACCTGCTATTATTTGCTACCTGAGACAAAATCTCTTCTGAGACTGTGCAAGGGCAGAGCTCCTCTCTCTGACAGCAAGATGTGCACTTTTATAGTTCATGTAGGCACAATCTCCATCTCTCGCTCTCAACATTTCATGCACCCACACGTACACATTAGCCAGTACATGAACCCTCAGTAGGACTAATACATAAAGTGAGATTTGTGCATGTGTTTCCGTGTGTGTGTGTGTGTATGTGCATTTGCAAGTGTGCGTGCATGATAAATAAAATATCACATTTTCTATTTTTAGTGACAAGTTGTCTCTTCGAGTCCTCGAAGCTTAGATATGTCCCTCTGTGCAATCCTTTCCTTAACGCCTGCAACTTTACTCCCTGCTTTTCACATCTTCTCCTTCTGAGTTCTTACAAGAATTTGCTGTTTCAAAGACTACTCAGGAGTGGGTTAGTTGTGTTGCTGCAAGCAGATGTACTAATCCTAACCCTCGACGTTCATAATTAATACACTATATTTACCAGTATTCATGCATAAAGATGAGCTTTGGTGCAACTTGTTCTTTCAAGTCCACAGAGTGGCCCACCAGCCTTGTGTTGTTTGCTAAGGTTTTGGTTTTCTCCTCTCTGACATAGCCTCATCCTTATGATGGATGACAAAGATTATAGGATTTACAGCTGATTTACTCCGCACTGGATGCCAACAGGAGCCACAAAAATATGAATGGTTGCCTCTCAGAATTCCATCAAAGTACAAGGCACTTATTTATTTCAGATATACCGAGTACCGAGTATACAGAGCTTTTCCATGGATATAATTTAAAGTCTGCATATTTTTCTACTTATTGCTGCAATAAAAGTAAATAAAGATGTAGACAGATCATTTGTGTGACAAAAATAGCAGGGCCTGGAAGACAGTTATGACAGATGATCCAGCAAAGCATAGTTGAAATGATGTTTTCCTAGATTTTAGCCTGGATAAGTCTTTAATGTGCCTGAATTTATGAGACCTCCTTGTGAGCAAGTGTGTGCTGTGTGTTTGCAACTGTACCAACACTGCCATTGTAAACACCATTTTTATCTGTAGCTAGCATGACATATTTTCCATGGGAGTTGCACATGCAGGGATATGAACTCATGTATCCAATAGATGGCAACAGTGACATACCGTCTGGTGGAGTTTGAGGGAATGAAAGAGTGCTAATGAGCTGTGGACTTAATCATGTGGTTTGAGTCAGAGGCCAGACAGTAACCACAGACACACTGTCATCAGAAGCATAGCACAAACCAGCAGACCTTTACAGGAATTTAGGGTGATTATTGCACATGCCTGTACAAAACATGTATGATATCTAGGATGGATGCAGTGAGTATCAGCTCCGAATCTTTATACTCTCACTTACTGATCACTTACTCTTCAATAGCTAACATTTGGATGTATCTAATCTTATCTCATTTTAAAAGCCCATTCAAAATATGGTAATTATTCATATGCACTCTCTAATTCACCACGAGAGCCCAGTTGTTTTCTCTCTTTTGGTCATTCTTTGCTTTCCCTCCTCTAAGCTCTGTTCTTCAACATGCCATTCCCGGTCCAGAGATTCTTCAATTAACTAACAAGGAGCTGAGAAGCTCAATTACTGCATGTCACACACACACACACACACACACACACGCAGTCGGGATCAAGGCCGTGGAAGGTCGATTAGAGGTGTGGTGGGCTGGGAAAGGGTAGAAGACGTAATCAGGGCGAACCTTCGGGTCAGTATCTGAATATTCATCTCATAAAATATAAGGCGCCTGACTAAATATGCGGAAACATAAGCTATAAGAACTATTTTGTGTTTCACTTTCACAGAAGGCAGCGTCTGATGATGCACTACCTAAGCCTGTCTTGTGTTTTTTTTTGCTCACTTTAAAATCCTGCAGAGCAAGTCACTGTATTCAACTCTTCTGGGGATGCTAAGAGACACAGTCTTTGGGTGTTTGTTGTATTCACGTGAAAGAAAACAACCATGTATGCATTGAAATATGAAAAGAATTATAACTTTGAGGGAAGTGAAAAAACAGGTGGACACTGTGATCAGACACGGTCCATAAATATGGGGCTGTGACATGCGTGGGCCAGAGTGAAAGCACAGGGATCCGGGATTCTGAGGATATTTAGGATCAAGGGTCATTCAGTGCTGAGGTTAAAAATCAAATGGTACCTCTACTCACACTCCTTGATGTTTTATTTCTCCTTTTTCACGCCACTTTCACTTTAACATTTTTACAGGCAACATTTCTTTGCACATACAAATGCCCTGGTTTCCACATCTGGATCTGAGACACATAAAATGACAAATAAAGTGTGAAGAAAAAAAACCATATGCTTTTACTTCTCATTTGTATTCAGTCCGGACATCTGTTACTTTGCTGCCATTTACTTAGTAAACCTTATGCCATTCTGGGCATTTCTGTCTGTTTTCATGCTGAGAAAGTGTCACATTTGCAATTGCATTTGCATAACATCATGAGCCCACATTCATGAACAATTAAAAAATATGGATAGTGGAGAGGATATTAAGTGGCTGCTATTTTATTTATTTATTTGTCCAGACTGGCTGCTGACTCACAAATCGGTTGGGTTTAAAGATGATCGTAATGCCGTTAATTCTAACTCATGTAAGGATATCAACCTCTTCCATCAGGAGGAAGACTTGTGTGCCAAAGTGCAAATGAAAGCGCTTGAAGCTATCGTTTGTTCCAGCCTCCATCAAGCTGCTGAACTCTAATGATAAATCTTTAAAATAAAATAAAGCAATGTGCAATAAATACACAAGCACTTTAGCACTTAGCACTTTAATTCTTACAGGTTCTTTTTAAAAAGCTGCCGTGGTGTCAATGTCAGACGTCTCCTATGTTCTTCAATGTTTTCATGTTTTTTAAATTTTTTTTAGTTGTGTTTATTGATTTTCAGTTTTCAGTTCAATGCAAATAAGAGAGCGAAAAGGACAGAAATTGGCAGTATTTTTTTTATTTTTTTTTTATGAAAAAAAGGGGGTGGGAGGGCTTGTGTTTCCCCTCGGGGACAATAACGTTTATCTATCTATCTAAGGATTACTGTGAATGTCTAAGGTGTGTGTCTGTGTACATGTGTTGTAATAAGGTGTTCTTCAGGTGTGAAATGTTGCTCTTTAAATATTGAGCGAGAATTGAAATAACTTTGGGTGGCTCATGTTTGGTTAGCACAGTGTCATAGGCTATAAACCGCAACATTTTATTTATATGTTAAAAGAAACTTAAACCAAACTTAAAAAAACAAAAAACTATACTATTAACTTTTGTTAATAATTAACAATACCAAAACAATGATGCTGCTCTAAGTAGAAGTTTGATAAATACATGTTCTTTTATTAAGCTTCATCAGATGTAAATATAGACTGTCTCATCCATTCCCTCTGTTTGGTGATGGTCTCCACGTGAAACCGTTGGCAGTGTTTAGCGAATAGGAAGCTGGGGAAGTATCGTGTTTATGGCTGCACTTGTATATCATACTGGTTGGTCTGGGTTTCCACACTCGAAGAGGTGTATCTGGACAGAATGACGTGAACCTGTGTGCAGGTTATGCCTAAATGGAGTGACTCTCATTGGAAAGTTATGAAAAGACAGGATTGTTGTGAAAATGTAGGTGAAAAGAAACCTACTAGATGTACGTTTGCCCTCCTGTTAGTACAAATGGTAATCTTCAGGTTTTTTTAGCTGTATTCTTCCTGCCATTGTTTAAATAAAAATACTTGAGCCTCCGCAAATTTCTGCATATTAAACACAAATATTCCCGTTTGACAGAATGGGTTCAATTTACTGTACGGTTTGTCAGCTCTTTCATTATCATTTTCGCTGATGAGACAGACTCTCTTTTAATTCTTCTGCAATGCGTACTGTTGGGCACCCGGACATAAATGCATGCATATAGGGCAGCCAGTCTGTCTGGCTGACAGCAGCATAGTCTGTCATCCAACCACAGCAAAGACAGGGCAAGCTGTTTACCATCCCATACAAAAATCTGCTGGGGCTTCTGTTTTCCCTTTGCTTTACTGATGAAGTGGTAATTACAGGAGAGGCCTCACACCTCCGGAGAGCAGCACAACTTTGCACTCAAGGCACCGTGTTGTTATGTCTGTCTCGGACACATTTTGGTCACGTCATTGACCAGAGGAATCATGGCTGGTAGTTGTTTAAGTGGAGATTTATAAGCAAGCCAAGCAGAAAAGGCCATTGCTGCTGGTGGTGGTCAAATAGGAGGGGGGAAATTCCTTCTGTGACTGTTCCACTTAAACCTATTTGATGTGATCACAGATGGCAATTCTATACAATATTAATGGACGATCTCATCTATCTATGAAGAAAAAACCTAAGGGTAGCAACTGCGACTTTCATTACAATTCTTGGACTTAAAGAACCGTTTCAAACACTGAATAAACAAAAACAGATTTTCTCCCACAGACTGGTTTTGGAAATCAGCTTAATAGCTATTCCAATTCTTCCTGTCCGCATGGCTTCCCTTGTGGCAGATCCGCATCAGTGTAAGCACAATCCAGCTGTCTCAGTGGTTGTGTCTTCCATGGTGGGAACCATCTGAGAAGGTCTTTGCATTAGCATCCCTCTGTCGCTGACACGGCATTTGCACACATCATTTCCTCACAACAATCCCCGGCTCTGTCTACCAGCAGCAGCACGGTCATGATGGAAATACATTCCTCCCAAAACACTGGTTCACTGTGAGCTTGTGTTTTGCATCGGCGTGGAGATATTCGAGCCATCTGTTTCCACAACACAGACGGAAAGGAGATTTTTCTTTGGGTTTGAAGTCAATTGGCATCCCAGAAGGGGATGCAGAATCCAAGGTTGGGTATAGATTACACTGGTACTGCTAAATTGAGCTTCATTCTCACCATATGCGTCGGTCTCAGAAAAGTCCACTTCAAGGTGTCCTATCTCCAACACGTCCGTGTGAAAGTTTAGCCTTTTGTTTTAACACTTTTTCAAAGTTTACTGGAAATAACTGGTAAAATTAGATGGTATCGTCTTGCTGTAACAACGCTCCGTTCTTTAATGCTAGGATAGCAATATATTGCTGACTTTTATGAGTACATTGTGAATAGGAGGAATTATCAGGAATCACCCACAACTTATGACTCAGTGAGCGGCCAGCCATGGCAGCGGTACTAATCAGCACTAATGAAGACTGGCAGTGGAGCCTCACACCATAAAACCTAAAACGAACCCCACCACCCCATAAATTTGCTAATTGGAAATCTGGATGGAGGCAAGGTCAGTGTTATTATACGGAACAGTCTCTTTTCTATCTAAAAAAGGGATTGTCTAAAGTGACATACATTCTGATCATTTTTACTTTGAGTTTTGACTTATGTTACCACATTGTTGTGTGCGCAGACTTTATTCTGCTCTGTCCTCTGTAATGCTGGAAACAGACCAACTCAGCACTGTTGCAGGATAAATGTGAAAGAGCACAGACATAGTCCCACACCACATGAAGGCACTATTGGACATATTACCACCAGATGTCTGACACCATGGCATTTGTTTCCCCCTCCGTCGCCCTCTTGAGCGCATGAATGTAACAAAAATGTTGTTGGTATCTTGTATGATTTACAAAGCGGTGGATTTACTGCAATAAAGCATGAACAGTTGCATTAGACATTGTATTGTGTGCAACTAATTACATTCTCAACTTTCAAGGACTGAATATCTAGTTTCTTTGGAATAAAAGTGCACTTCTTTTTTATGTGTTCAAGCTTAAGACAAACAGATGGTAATGTAATACTCTGAACTGTAGCACATCAGTCCATAACCTAGCTGCAATCCAAATAGTCACCTGCCGCGATAAATTTGGCTGATTTTGTGTGGCGAAGGGGTGACAGAAGGGAGGGCTGTATGAGGCCTTGACAGGAGGTGTGGAAAGTTGCACTTTGTCTTTTGTTGCATTTATTGCCTTTTTCGGGATTTACGATTCACTTCTCACAGCCTCTGGCCTTCTGGTGCCTTGGCATTCCCATGTGTCATGTGACACCACTGCTTTGTAGCGAGCAAAAATTCTGAATGCCTGAGAAGCCCGTTGCAGGGTTTATTTGACACTAGCAGCTCTTGGAAAATGATTAATACTGGATAAAATGATTTCTGTGGGCGTTTTGAGCTGTTATTCCTATATTTCAGGAGTTACTGAATTGAAAGTAAGCATCATAGAACATTATTTTGCCCATGGAGATGACCACGACAGAGAATGACAGAATAAAAGATAACAGTTGCACTTTGAGTGATTTTGACAGTGGTAAGCATGCTATTTAGGGTCAACAAAGATAACAAACACAACTGT
>CALSCE010009465.1:7884490-7924490 GCA_943593645.1 Bovichtus variegatus | reverse complement strand
AAGTTATAGGCAATTAGAATGCGGACATATTATTGACTTTTCTTGCCAGGGCTTGGCAGTGTGACCTAAAATATATACAGTAATGATATATATCATGGTATATAAGTTTTTCCCCTCTTAAGTGATGTATGGTGCACGACTCTGGCATAGTAATTATTTTATGCCTGGAGTTAAAGGTATCATCAATGAGCTATTGATATATTTCACAGTGGTTGTGGAAGCCGTGTTTCATACATGACGAAAGTTGAAAACCAATCGTTCTCTGGAGCTCATGTCAAATGTGTGTGTGGGTGCGTGCGTGCGTGCGTGCGTGCGTGTCATTTGCTCCACTCTCTCACGACAGCTGCAGCGCGACTTAATAATTTGTGACTTGGTTTTTAAGACTGCAAACTTAGCGCTTTTCTTGCCTTTTAAAGAATAGTTTGACATATTGTGATATAAAAAAAAAAAGCCAATTCTTTATAAGTATACCTGTTCAACAAGCCTAAACATATTTCAGTCTTCTCTGTCCACAGTCTCTCATCCACTGCCGCTGTTGTACAGTGCTCTAGTTCGGCTGATGTGCAACTTTTATAAACAAGCTAAAACAAAAGCTGTCTGCGTGTAGCCTAACTGTTTAGCTTACTTTGCCACAGTACGTATCTAATGTCTTTCCACTACTGTTTTCTTTATTATCGTGAAAACAACAACTAGTGAGGTGATGTAGGCATTGTGGTTTTCTTTTTGAAGCAATGCTAGAACTACTTGAGTTGGGATTTGATATTTTTTACAGGCAGATAGTGCATGTCCTTATTCACACAGTATGTGATTCATCTCTAGACTTGAATCTCTGGGGCTTTGTGGTTGAATGTGGTCTTCTGCCGCTAAAGAGTTTTTTTTTTTATTTTAATAGTTGCAGACAAAAAAATGCTTCTCCACGTTGATTTCTTTCTTTTCTTCTTCTCTGCAGCAGTGTGTTCCCACTGCGTACGTATGTATCATCTCAAGGCCTGATTAAAACTCCATTAGTCATGCAGAAAACAAAGAAAGTGTAATCAAAATGGAAATGAGTGTAATGGTGCTGTGGAAACGGATGAAGCGGACAGACTAGCTTCTGCTGAAGAAACACTTTTTTCAAAGACTTTTGTTTTGTCTTCTTTTGTCTGTCTTCAATAATGGTGAAAACTATTGAATCCAGTTTCAAAATGATGAAGATACTCTTAAGATGGTGTTATGGGTTATGCATTAAGGAGCATATAAATGTTCAACTTGCAGATTGAAGTCCACAAATGAAAGAAGGGAAATCTTGTTGGCTTTGGCCCACAATTAGCATTCATATTTTCTCTCTGTCATCAGACAACAAGTAAACATATGTTAGGGGAGAACATTTTCCAAGAAACCAATTTAATCATTTAAATAGCTTGAGGTCACTTTATAGAAATATGCCGCCTCTCTGATCAGATTGTATGAAAGAGCGTGTCCTACAGCAAACAATCAGTCAGTCTTGTTAACAAGCCCCAGAGTTCGACTCCCCACACTCATCATTTTAAGCCCATCCATCACTCTATACGGGCTGCCAGGGCCGCAGCGCTGCTGCCAATACATGACGAGATTACAATAAGACAACAGCTAGCCTCTCCGGCTTCTTCTTCTTTTCTATTAGGAGCTCCGCACGTTTGTCAAACTAAACAACCTTGACTACAGTAGCAATAAGTTAGACATCAGGTTTATTGCCATGTCAGGTTGCTCAGGGGGGTTGTGCTGATTGGATCCACATAGCCACAGAGTTGCAAACAACCACTCAAGTCAAATCTAGTTAGAGTGGACCTCATCATTTATGGCTACAGTACAGAAACGGGGCCAAAAGCCTGCATGGCGCCCTGTGGATTGAACCATGAAGGAAGGCCTGTGACCCAGAAAAGAGGACATGCTCTCATGTTTGAGGAGGGCTCGGAGCCAGGAGGAATGACTGGAGGGGGGCTGGCATGTCTTTGTTTCTTTTGGTAAGCAGTCAGTTATCTGCACATGTGCCCCATTAATTAGCCAACATGGGAGCTTGGTGCAGTGTTGAGGCTAAAAAGGGGGTAGTGAGGCAATATCGAGGTCCTGACTTTCTGCCCCCCCAGGAGCAGCTGGATACACCACCTGTTAATGAGCTCTGAAGAGGTCTCTAATTGGACCTCTGACTGTGGACCACACAGGGAATCAGACAGAGGAAGTGACCACATGGAGACATGAAGAGCAGATAAAATATATAAGGCTTCAGGGTACGATGTACTGTATAGACTACACTTTGTCAAGAATTGTATCCTATTGGTAATATTCATATTGATTACATTAGTTTTGATGAATATGCTATCATTTATTAAGTGCCTTTATCAATAATTAACTTTCATTCTCTATTAAAGGCCGGATTGTCATTCAGTGTTTCGATGTCCGGCCAATCGGCGTGTCAAACTAGTGTTTAAACATTGGAAAACCTCACACACTTTTTGTATTTGATTTGGTTTGTACATGGTTTTTAGTGGTATTATGTACTTTTTGCAGGAAAAAATATGTAAGAATTTTTGTTTTTGTTCCAGAAACTGTGCCGTCAGTTTCAAAGTACTTTTATTTGTCAGAAGCAGATGTTGCATTTGTTTTTAATTTGTCTGTTTTGAACAGTTTGAAAACACGATATATATGTGACCTGTGTCATGCTGTAAGTGTCAGACAGTGTATCAGACTCTGCTTGATGTCTGTGTTTCTTCATGTCAAGCACGTTCTCATCTCATGTGTTATCATCGCACTTCATTCATGTGCATGACTCTGACTAACCTACGTGGTTATTTTCGTGTGACTTAGAGGCTCTGCTCTCCTGTAGCGTTGTCAGTCAGACGCTGCTGTTTGGATAAACAGACAGGCGGAGGACTGCCAGATAATAGCTTTGGCCCAGCGTGAGGCCTTTTAACTGTCACATTAATTTGCAACACTACAGGAGCAGCAGGGGGACATGATCGCTGCATTTTGAATGTCTTTTTCTGTGTTTTCCATTATTGAAGAGTCAGAAACTATTGTAAAATGGGATTTTGGGTAATAACTGTGTTTGAAAAGTCGGCGTAGATTTTTGCTGTCAGTTCTCCAGTGGTGGGAGGGGCAGATGAAGTGACGGGTCACCCTCTTCTTCACACTCCGGTGATCTAAAGCACTCTCCGATGAACAATTCCGTCTGCCCGTCTGCTGCTTATCAGAAGTGATGCCAGATCTCATTGAGGAAACGGATACTTCCGACAGACTGCTACTCAGTTAGCTAAAGGGGAAGGGTGCTCTTTGATTATGATTCCGCTTACCTCCCCACCCCAACCACCCAGCCCAAATTAACCCCCTGTCAGTGGGCCACAAAGGGAGTGGGCATGGCAGAGTCTGATTTATTTCACACAGAGCCATCATAAGAGCACAGTTGGCCTCCCTTCTCCCCCATAAGCCATAGACACCCCAGCCCTCTTGGCCTCTCCTTTTCTCGCATCCCCCCACTGTTCCGCCCTCACACCTCCTGTCGCACACACTCAACCTGTCACTCCGGAGAAGACGCAGGCTCAAAGAGGGGCCCGAATCAAAAGGAGCTGATTAGTAATTAATGGTGCATCATTGTATTTGCATTAGGACTGCGTGCACGGTGTGTGTGTGTGCATGCAGAGTGGCGTTGTCAATCATGCAGAGTGTGCCCTGGCCCTGGCCCTCCCTCTGTCCTGCCCGTGTGCTCCCTTAGGGGTGCAGCCACTTATGGCTATTGATACGGTAGAGATGACTCTGTTTTACACCCACACACTTACACTCCAAGTCCAACACGGGACAACACAACAACCTCCTGCTGAGCCCAGGGAAAAAAGCTGGAGACTGCATCAACACATCATTCTGATGGATCTATACCCCACGACTGACTGACTGGTGTCTGAAATCATCATTTTGTTTCCCCCGGATACACTTGGATTATACACAACTATTGGGATTGTGGGTGTTTTCTGCAATGTGGGTGTTTGGATTCTGCAGCCAGACACAGAGGTCACAAGGATGGAGCATGGCTCTTCTTTGTGTGTTCGCTCTCTGCTTGTGTCAAGGATGCAGTGGGCTAGGGGTTTGGACCGTGGGCGGGGAAAGTGGGCAGAATGCGTCTGAGTTCTCAGTCCCTCTGGTGTTATTGTTGACAGAGACTGGAGTCGCTCAGGACGGGGCCAGCGAAGGGGCAACACCGGCTCCCACCACCGAGCATGAGGATGACAACTCTTTGGGCTACACAGGTACTGCTGATGCTTTCTCATGATACATAATGTGTCCTTGCATACATAACCACTGGGAAATGTCAAGCTGGTCCTAGGTGAAGAAATGACTTGCGGTTAATTAGTACATTTGGTGAAACCTCTCGCACTGAAACAACATACAATAAGACTTTTTTCACATATAATCAAGCAAAGCATGTGTTGTCTATCACACCAGGTATACAAACCTGTTTTATATAAGCCCTTTACTGAGAATAGTAATCAATGGGATTGCAAAATGCACTTGGGGAAGCCAATTGTTTACATATTTCGAACAAAAATCCCCCCACAGTTGAAAAGTCTTCAGACTGAATAAATAAGCTTCAGTATCGGGCAACAGTTTCCACGTGTTTCCATAGCAAATATATATTCAAACAGGATCGTCTTGTTGTGACTGCTGCTTGGAGTTTGTCAGTTTTGAGTGTGGAAAGAGGAGAATTGTGGGAAAAGGGGGCACAGAGCGCCACTCCAAATCCCTCAGTCCATGTTGCCGGTATCTCCTCAGACCACAGAGCTCTGTAGGGAAATGAAAAGCCGGAAATGAGGTCCTCACCTGAGGGACTGGCTCACACACACATGAGCACACACAAAGGATTCAAGTCTGGAGAAAATTAGTGATGGTGCATGTGTTTTGTTTGGAGTTTCTTTTGGGGCCCTTTCCCCCAGAAAAAGGGTAAAAAGTGTTCTTAGATGTATTGTCCCAGCGGGGAGATATACCTCCCTGGGTGATTTACTGGACCTCACACAGCTTCAGGAAATCTTGTGCACAAAAAGGAAACCCAAATTAGCTGCCATAGCCGTTATGGGCTTCTTCGCAGCAGTGGTATCTTGGCTCTAGATTTAATTTTCCCTGAAATTCAGACAATAACCGACAAAACCATACAAATATCATCAGAATCATCTTCGATCAGTGATGCCAAGACATTTCAAAAGTGTGAGCCCAAACAACTATTAGTACACAAATCTTTCAATTTCAACTCAGAGTTAGCATATAGTCAAGGTTTGCAGTTTTCAACAGACTTGGCATGCTTTGAATGAGGGTTTAAAGAGGAAAATCATGTTATATTTGCCTCACTGCATTTGGGTTTGTCTTTCAAATGATAAATCTGCCAGGAGTTCATCTTTAATTTGGCCATTTAATCCCATCTGTGCATGAAAATGAAGGAAATCGATCTGGCCCAGTCAGTGAATTGGAAATGAGACTAATGTGCCTTAATTTCTTAGTCTGCCGCTGATGGAACAAAGTGGACGGCTGCCAAAGACTCCGTTTTCAGAGAGCGTGACTCTCTGGATGGAACGTGAGCATAATCTTGACAGCTGCCAGTTTTAGCTCAGGTGAAAATGGAGTGCACCTTCAAGCATTACGGTGAGGAGTCTTTTAGGTGCCAGGTTGTGTTTAACTGTGTCTTTGTCTTGAGAGCTCAGTGACCCTCGTGAAGAATGAGCTTCATTGATTTATGAGTTTCACTGTTTATCGGATCTCATTTTCAGACATGACATTGAGCAAGAAGGATGGCGTGTCCTTGTCATCCTTATATCATGACTTGTTGGTGTGTTTTTGCATCTATGTTACACTGTAACCTGACTCATTTTTACTTCATATAAAATTCCAAACAGCCGGCACAGTATAGGCCATGGCAAGATAATATCGTGTATGGTAGTCACCTGGGTTTGATACAGTCTACTGTGATTTTATAAGGAACCACATGCTGACTTGAAGTTCGCAACACATTAAAAGTGTTTTTTATTGGTCCCCCAAGACATTGACTCTCAGCCAGCTCTCAATTGTTTCCCGATATCAAAGAGCTTTGCACAGAACTTCACATTCATAATAAATGAGACTGACCTGTGTGAAGGCAGTGGATTAGAGAGGCATGCTAAAAAATCTCACACTTACACTTTGCTAGCCACTGCTTGGCAGGCAGACACACACAGAGGAGACAGGTCTTTGGTTCTTCTGCCTCGACATGAAAGGCTGAGCGTGACTTCACAGAGCACATCAGCACTCATATCCTCCCTCTCCGCTGACAGCTACCATTGCGTTTGTCACAGATCACAAAGGACGGCAACTTCAGAGAGCTGCTCTATTTGTCAGGTTATGGAAATAAAGATAGAGAGAAAGTGAGGGAATTTAAGGTTGGCGCACAGTCACCACTGATTGGCTGCAGAATAGAGGGGTCCAGACTATTGTAATACCATCTTTTATGCTTCTCTCAAAGTGATTGCCCCTAAACGTCTACGGCAAACCATTCACTGTACTGATGGATTTACAGATGGGTGATGTGAGAACAAAGTCAGTGCCGAACAAGCACAAAGATCGGATAGATAGCATAGAAAAGATCTGTAGGCACACACATAGAACAATGCAGCCTCTTATTCCACATTTCTATGGTGAAACTATTTAAGGTGCATAGCCAGCGATGAAGATAAAGACAGTCTATGTATGATTTTGATAACCTGTTCACACATGCTAAGACTAGGAGAATGTTAGCCTAATGTATACTTAAGCAAAACAAAGGACAGAAACGATGCATCATTATATATAAATGTCAGTTTTTTTATTGTTCCCCTTCCACTATAATAGCACAGACTCTGAAATACTGTAATGTTGATTTAATGTATGATTATTCACTGGGATGGACTAAACCACCAACACAGTTAGCATGCCTAGTTCTATTAAAGATGGGGGGTCTTTCTTTTCAAAGTGGCCATCATTTAAACATGCTGATATTTCTCTCAAAGAGTATAAACAAGCCTTTGTTGAGCTCGACCTCTGGCTGCTATAATAAGAACGCGAGTGTTGTGTGACACAGTTTTGTCACATGCCATTCTTTCACTGATGTATACATTAGCTTTACGCCTTATTTATGCTTCAGTAAGAATGTGTCATCCAATAGGCCATAAAATTTAATGTACAAAGCCAATTGTGAGTGTTAGTGAAGGATGCCATCAAGAGTTTAGCTTTTGTAAGGTTGCAGCTGTGATTTGAATGTCAAATTCTTTCTGGAGAAATGCAAATGCTTTGGTGATGCATTCAAATATAGATTTAAATGGTTAGTCATCAAAAATTGTATGCACAAGCGATATTGTACAATAATGGAGACCAAAAGAAGCTGGAAGAAAAAGAAGTAAAGGTGCTGAAAAAAAAGCTAGTAATTATGTCAATGGTTCTTTTAAAATATTTAAATTTCACATGATATTGACCTTGACCCCTAAACTTAAAATAAAAGCCGTCTCAGCATCTGACTAAGTTTAACCATAATCAGCCATACTGCAATTACTTTTAAAAAGTCTCTCATTGCACATCAAATAAAACGTTGCCAGGTCCGCTTCACATGTGGGAAACAGCCAAGCTAGTTTAACAGGAACTAGAATCAAGCTGCTCAAGCATGCTGCTACAAGTTTTTGCTCATAGCACTTCCATTATTATGAAGAGGAATAAATAATTAGACCATAGATCATTGCACAGCTAGTCTCTGCATAACAAATACAGCTTTCTTGTTCATTCCATTCAGGTGATACTAACTGTTTTGATCAGAACATATATACATTGTTGCTTGTCTTCATAACTGTGTGTAAACTTGAGCATATTCCAAACTAAATTGAGAAACCATATCCGCATTTACAAGCTTGAGAACAGAGATGTTGCTTACAGATTGTTCTCATATTGTTGAGGCTTATAGGGTGTAGCCCAGGTGCCTGTTTTCCTCTTATTGATGAGCGGTGGGGTAGCCTGTGTCTGGGTCCATGGCACTGACAGCTTTACCATGAGAGAGATGGAGAGCTCTACACTCTATTCGTCCTTTGCTCTCATAACAGGGCTGTTGCACTGGCCTTGATTCCCCACCCTGAAATCCAATTTCCTTGGCAGTGTCACCCCCACATATATTACCCAAGAGTCAGCACAGCATCAGCGTGGCACATCTCCATGACACTCACTCATGTTCATCAGTCTTAGTACCATGGGAATCATGATACAGGAAGCAAAGAGCTACATGCTCAGCTAGTTGCACTCTCACATATTATCCCCAGTGCAGCAGCAGCGCTCATTTCCTACTAGTGAAAACAATAGAGACGGATCTCTGGCCACGCATGGGAGCAATTCACTCGAGATATAATTATATTATATCCATGCACTAATGTCCTACACGCAGCTTCCCCTCAGCCTCTGCGCTGCTGAGGCCAGTTGAGGTTTTTTTTGTGCCCCATCCAATCTCTTTTCATCTCCCTGATCCACACAGCTTAGTTTAGCACCATCCCAGGAAATGGATCTATTAGCAAATTCTTGTCAGGCTAGAAAGTGGAGTAATGTGGTCAAGAGGCACTGGAGTGGGGGTAAGATTTGAGATGGGAGTTGGCACGAGTGCGCGAGGGTCAAAAGCACAAAGACTATGTGGTGAGATTTAAATTAGAATATTCAGATCCACGTTTCTAGTGTCCTCGTGATAATTGCGGGGAAGATTGGATAGGGTTTTGGTGAGTGGTAATAATCAGCTGCCCCGTCAAACACACTTAATATCTCAGTGAAAGGATAATAAGTGTTTTCTTTGGATGTAAATGGGTCACATTCTTCACCATATCAAAGAGAAAAGGAGGAAATAATGTGGCTTCTCTGACTTTACAGGAGTCGGTTGTACAAAAAGCTGCACATTGATTTAGATTAAATCAACATGTTCACATACTTGGCTATGTGATCTGGGACTTCCTTTGTTCTTCATCAGAACTATACATTACAATGCAAATGAGAAAGACAAGATAAGAAGTAAAACTTTCACATAGGACATCAGAGTCAGGCACCAACAGTATTCTGCTGGTAACATATTTCAAAAATGTTTTAGGGCTTTTGATCTGCTTGGTTTTCAAAGCATGTTGTTGTACCCATCATGAAGTGCTCAGGAGTAACTACATTTCCATGAAGTAGTGTTGATGCCAAGCCCCTGTATGCTCTTCGGGCCCAAAAAAGTCTACAAAAAGCTTTTGGTGCAGTGAGCAACTTTTATAAGCGTTAGAGAAGCGCCATCTTGGAACACAGTATCCATTTTTTCTCCATATATCTATCTATTGTCAGGTCAAGACAGAAACTTATTGTGTGTACAATATTGTATTAGCTTAGTAGCATTATTTTCTAAGAGCAATTACAACCGCTCTCTAACATACAGCGAGGACTAACAGTGATTTCTTTTTTTGTTTCTTGAACAACACCAACTAAGACTTATATAATGTTCACTGTATAACAGCTGTGGCTGCACAGCTGTTTGGATATGCTGGAGAGCTCACAAAAGGCATGTTTCATAAGATCCAAGCCACTGTCAATTTTTTTGTCATAACTTCATCAGCCAAAGAGATTTTTTTCATAGTAGAGGCAGAAGGAATAAGTGCATTTTCTTATCACTGCAAGGGTGAAATACTCTAAAGTATCAGTCTGTTGCCCAGTCCTCTGTCTGTATTAGAAACTGGGCTGAACTCTACCTCTCTGAGAGGTTAATCCAATTTCATTTCACTTATTTAATACTGTATATGATTGATATGATCCTCTATGATATAATAAACGTATTCAAATTGAAACAAACATATCATTTACTGGAGTTGCTGGTAATATCAGTACGTTTAGATCCCACTGTAGGTCCCTCGTAAATTAGAGCTTTTTAAACTGATCCACCCACTGCAGCATCTTGCTACTATTTGACAAAACACCTCGTCTAGTTTATATGTTCATTTCCAGAGCTGAAGTTGCACAATTAGGCGTCTTTATGAGCAAACACACGAGGAGCGCTTACAGCCCTGTGTACTCCTCCCAGCAGAAATTACTCTCATAACTGTCAGCCAAGACCAACGGCTTGATGATCTGTAAAATCATTGCTGGTTTTATTAGTTGTGATATGATTCATGTATAGTCATGTTGTACATGAAGTTCAGTCAGAGCTAATATTAAGCCTGTTTCTCTGAGACCCAGTATGAGCTGTAGGGGGGCTGTGAGACTCATCCGTGTGGCTGTCTCAGCAGGGCTCAGCGTCTGTGTGTGAGAGAGGAGAATATCATAAGATGGTGGGGGGGGGGGGGCATTGGGTTGCTGTAAATCTGCGCAGCACCTGCTCCCTGGACTCTGGCGCGTGGTGTGAGGTCAGCAGCGCCAGATATCCCATCGATCATATTTATTATATTCATCACAGCGCCAGTTTGTTTTGGCAGCTGATCGCACCAGGGAAAGAGAAAGAAAGAATAGGCTTTTCATTTGAGAGACGGGGAATGCTTTTAGCATGAGCAGTGTCTTTGCATTTTTCTCTGCTAAGGGTCCTCAGAGAGAGATCGGTCACTGATGTTGGCTCTGAGGCCCAACTGAAACCACAACTACTGCAGAATGATATTCTAAGTACAGTTGTGGAAAGTTTTTGGAAGAAATAACTTTGAGGAAAAAATATTAATGTCCCATCAATTCTCAGCTCTATGGCAGTAGGGGTTTGCAGTTGAGGTTTGTCTAGAATATTGAAATAGCGATTGGTGTTTTTACTTCTCTGATTGATTTCTTTTCAATAATATTAAAGAAAAATGTAGAAAACCAAAGTGTTATTATAGTGTGAATTAGGAATGTTTATCTAGCCCACAAAAACGGCAGATAGTATTTTGATCTGGGCACTGACTGACTTTTTAGCCACAGCAGCGGTGTGACTCTAGGGATGGCAATGTCAGTCTGTCTGTCGATCAGTCCGTCAACCACTTTGGTCCAGACTGAAATATCTAGCCGACAATTAGATGGATTGCCATGAAAGTTTTTACAGACCATAGACTATAAGAAGTGGACATCACACATTGTTTTGTGGACTACGGTTTTGAAGCCTTGAGTTTAACATTTTGGCCGCCGCCATCTTGGTTTTTTGGAACCAGAAGTGACACGAGAGGGTGGTACAAAGTACAACCGACCACTGAACAAGACATCTTTTAGGTATCAAAATGTTACAATTTATTTATTACTTTTATTTATTTATTAATGCTTTATTTAGCCAGGAAGGTCCCATTGAGGTACTTCTTCCAGGGAGTCCAGGTCAAGAAATCTGGTATCTGGTAAGGGTATCTGGGTCCCACTCCCAGTGACGGAGTAGCGAGCCGATTGGCCGATGCCGAGCGAAGTGAGGCCATTATAGAGGCCATACCAGCAATATCCACAACATAACTAATTAACACACAATTAACTTTCACAAACTAAAAAAAATGGTTAAAATTCAAGATGAAAACACGGACAACACCCAAACGTTCCCAAACACACAAAGCCGTGGCAGCGAGCTGTCAATCACAAAGTAGCCCCGCCCTAAAGCATACCCTGCTTTATCTTCTATTTTACTCTATATGGGCACATAATTTACAAAATCAACATCATGCTGTATTGAAGAAGACTTAAAACTAATGATTGTGACCCTACATTTATTAGGAAAATGTTTACTGAGTTAATAAATCAAGTGAGAAGTAGGGTTCATTTTCTCATAGACTTCTATACAATTGGACTTCTTTTTTTCTTGAAACTAGTGAAGTCACCCCCTGCTGGATATTTGAGAGAATGCAAGTTTAAGGCACTTCTGCATCGGCTTCACTTTTCAGGCCTGGAGGTTGCCGCTTGGTGCAGACATTCATGTTTCCCAGAGGATGAAACCAACTAACTAAGTGATACTACTTTTCCTCTTGCGCCATCATGAGGTTGACGTTTTGGTTTTGAAAGAAACACCTCGACAATTATTGGATGTCTTGTGTAGAATTTGGTACACGCTTTACTTTCCACCTCAGGTTCAATCGTTTTGTTCAATAATGTGATGTAGTCTCAAAATACTAAATGTGTTTTTGATGAAAAGGGAATTGATTACTTGTGGACAGATTGGACGCACACACACACACACACACACACACACACACACAGTCTGTGAATATTTGATCATCTTTAGTGATATTCTTCTTCCGTTATTCCATGTCTGGACGAATGACCATTTACACTAGCTTACCACGTCAAAGAGTCAATTGTATAGTTTCACACTGCTGACTATGTTCTGAATGTGTAACTTGTTCCTTTCAGTTAAACACTAGTTGCTTCAAGAGTCAATGTCAGTGCTGTCACATCTGTGTACTGAGAAAAATAGAAGAGCCTTTGTAAAAGCTAAACCTTTACAGCTAAAGCTCACATACAGTATAATGCAGTTGCAATGTATGACTCACGAATAATGAGGACATTTATTTTTTATTTATTTAAATAATGGTCAGATCATTGCTCTGATTGAGCTTGGCTCTTGATCCACTTGACTTGTATCTAGCTGCTATGTGATTGGCTGAGGTCCAGCAGTGATAAGAACAAAGGAACCTCTTGGCTCAGTTACTCTAGCCTCATTTAAGCTCTCCTGTCTCTAAACCAATTAAGCATGAAACACAATGCTGCTTGTTTCGGCCATTATGCATTTCTTTGAGGGAAGGAGTGAAGCGCAGGTCACTGAACAAGCTGATGAAAAGGAGAGCAATCCAAGGACAGTTAGAGATACTTGAATATTCTTCGTCCTCTTATGGTAGTGCAGACAAGCATGGGAATGCACAAATTGTATACTGTAGTGCTGAAGTGCTGCATCTTAATGTTGAATACTTGTTACTAACTTAATAAACTTCATATCTTTCCATATGGAACATAATCTCACAGGATGAGAGTTTGAACAGAGGCAACTCACAAACTTCTTTCTGACAACAGCAGTGCAGAAGATTCATGCTAACTTCCCGAATGTCTGTTTGCTGCAACTATTCCAGCGTCTGACTGTATTTTGATGTCGCTGCCAGGATGTTATGTGATAGCTGGGTTATTTTAATCAGCCTCCACAGGCCATGTCGAGGCTGACGCTAAACAGATGCTAATGTGAGGCCCATTAAAAGACACAGGGATAGAGGGATTCAGTGTGCGCAGGCAAGCGGAAAAGCAACAGCCTGTTTATCGCCTCATCCCGCTTTGTGCTCCAAACCTCGTTGCGGCATCCTGTGAAGCTCCCCCTCTTTCTTTATCCTCAGTGTCTCCCCCCCACGCCCCCTTCCTTGCCTCACATTTCTTGCAGCAGCGTCATGCATGGGGGCATTCCTTGAACAGAAACAGATTTGTTTAGTTCCCGTCATTTTCTTTCACTGGACCCTTGTCTTTTTTTTATGGTGTCTGAAAGCCCCACACAGAGGCTATAGTGAGAAGAAGAATGTTCTCACTCTTCTGTTTATGTTTTGTTGCACTCGGCCTTGCATCTTGCTTGCTTTGTGTATCGCCTGTCCCTTTCTCTTCTCTCTGGCAAACTCTCAATATAATAGTGACAAGAGGCATTTTCAGTCTTTTCCAGATTTTAAAGGACTGTTTGGCTTGTTCCTTACGTTCATCTGAGTGGTTTTCCTGTATTTATTCTGGGATGGGGCCCAGAATTATACATTTGTGCGCACTTGTGTAGCGCTGAGGGGGCCAGAGTATTGTCCACAGTGGACAAGCAGGGAGAAATGACCTGACAATCACTGAGGTTTAGATGTTCCAGAAATATGGCAAGACTGCACTTAGTGCTTCACTTTCAGTCTCTGCTGATATATGTCGAGGTCTAAATAGGGATGGTTTTAGTCTGACAGGCCAGCTGGGATTTGAATTCAACAGTCTTTTGGCTCTTAGCTATATTTAAGACAAATGTCAAAAATACTGATGCTGTCTGCATTACACTTTAGCCCATATTCATCCATCTTAACTATGTTGTTCATACTTTTCGACAGTCTTTACTTTTAATCACAAGCAATGTTAGTTTTTTTCGAAATAGACATGAATGAAAATGTGTGGCTGGTCTTCAGTTAGAAACGTGACAAAAAGTAATTTCTCGTCTAACATTTCTTACGAGGACAGGGGCTTGTGCAGTTAGCTGTGAGATGGTTTGTGCTCCTGGACCTTAACCACTCCCTCAGCAACCAATCAGAAATGATTTGTTGCCTATTTTAGCCAGTGCGACAGTAACACCAATATGATCTAACTTCCCCAGGACTTCGGGTCATCCCTCCCGTCCTACCTCGCAACACTTGTCTCCCACCCCCTTCCTTTCAGTCGTTGTCGTCCCATGTTGACAATCTGTCATGCCACCTGAAAATCATTTCATTCTCAAGAGTGCAGTGACAGAGCAGGGAGAGTTCTCCTCTTTGTAAACTGTCTCAATCATGCAACACTTACTTCCTCTAGGAAGTTTTAGAAATAAGAGATTTCCAGATGTTGCAAGAGATTGGATAAATGTTGGCACAATTGAGTAAATGCAATTCCATGTGTTTACGCTCCTCTATTTTAAGTCTTTCGTCCTCCATTGAGGCCGGTGAGGAGAAGAGGACAGACATTTAAAATGATGGAAATTTATGTCAGTCAGTGCTTTATCTAGTCTCCTTACCTATTCCACACAGCTTCAACAGACTGTGTATGAACATAAAACAACCCTGAGAGTCTTGCCCTTTATTGTCAGAGGTCATTGCACTCTTGACTGGTTCTCTTCGTCATTATAGGTACTGCTTCTGATTTGTGATGGGCTACTTGTGTAGCTGTAAAATGAATCGCAGCCCCAAAAACTGAATCCGGACAAAGTTGCCCTGCAGCAATTTACTGATTGTCTTGAAAAATGCTAAAGGAGCTCAATCAAACACAGTTCTTTTTACCTCGTGTTGTTCATGTTTATCTTTTCAAAACACAAGGGAGAGGTTCTGTCCATCGCCAACTCACAAAAACTACAATTTTGAATTGCTGTGTTTATAAAAAAGGGAAACTAGCACAATGAATAAATAAAAGGATGGCTCCTCAAGGACAGGACATGAATGATAAAAGGCTGTGGTGAATGTGAGGCAAGTGAAGTAAGGAAAGCAACAAAAGTGCCTGTGAAGGGAACTCAAACATACTGTACCTGTGACTGCCACATGCTGTCCAAGGTGACTCCTAACTGCAACTTGGACAAGTTTCTGTTTATTCCTAAATAATTCAGGAGGTAAAACTTCAGGATGTGTGAAATCACCAAGAAACTTTTTCTGAGGATGGATAAGCGCTCTTACTTTTCTGTCTACAGGAAAAAGAGTGTTTTGTTTGCCTCTCAACAGGGAGTGTCTTTTCGAAAGAACGTTTTTGTTTTATGCCATCTTGTTTGGTGCGCTGGTGAGATGGGAATGAAAGCCATTTAATAGTCTTAGTCAGAGAAAAGGGAATGTGGCCTCCTTCGCCTAACCCCGCCTGTGTGTCACCCCATCACCTCTAAACTGAGGGGGCCTACGTTTTGTGAGGAGTCCAACACAACTGAAAAGGGACTCAGCGTGTAGCCTACAGGATCCCCCGTCCTGCTGCACGCATAGAAACATTATAAGAAAAGACGGAACGTCGACAAACTCCTTTTGAATATTAAAAGGAGAACTATCGGGGATAAAAAAAAAAAAAAAAGGCTGGGAAGATGAGAGACAGTCTGTCCATTGAGCGATGGTATGGTGAGATGGAGAGGGGAGTGAACTTCACCATGCACATTGTATACAGAGTTGCCCTCATTAAGATCCCATCGTACTCCGGGGGAAACATTGTCACTGGATTTAGGAGACTGGCCAAGACTGCAGGGGTTTATGTATTTGGCAGATCTCAAGGGTAGCAGCATGAAGAACTCTTGGTGTGAAGAGCGGCAATGTTTGCGGTTTGTTGCTGTTTTAGAGAATTTTCAAGAAGATCTTTGGATTGAATTTTGAATTATTTGCCACTTTTCAAAGAACACCAGTCTGCAGCCACTGAACTAGCAAGAGACGGTGTGTTTTTACGATATTATGCAGACTTTGTGTTTGCTGCTGGTGCTGTTTGCAATGCTGGTCATGCTGGGAGTTCCTAAAGACCATAAGGGACGACACGAGGCCCATCGCCACGCCGGGTTACAGAAGTCTCACTGGTGCAAAAGGCAGCCTAATCATTTTGGACTTCACCAAAACCACCAGACTTTGAGGCACTCTCACAACAAACCACACAAATGTCACCAGGTCTTTCACAGTAAGTACAAAAAAAGTACTGTATTACATAACTGTCATCCAAAAAAGAATGACTCATCAAATCTTTGACATCATCCAAAGACGTTTCGGTTCTTTTTACTGGTTGTTATCACAGTAAAGCCTCGGAGGGATTTCCAGTCCAGAATTGTAGAATTTTATCCTTGTGTATTCTTGGAAGTTGTATGTGAAAACGATTTGGCTGTGGTGCTAAAAGCGCTCTGCTGTCTCGGCTGCCATCCCAGCCCTGACAATATGTCGTTTTTCATGACTCTGCTGGTCTGATCAAGGTTGCAAGGGAGGGGAAGGAGAGAGGACAGAGAGACGTTCACAGAGCTCCGTCCTCATAACTTGTGTTTACTGTGGGATTTTTTTTTCCTTTTTCTTTTTTGCCAACCACAGAAGAAGGGTGAAACCAAACCTGAATGCAAAAAGTGTTTGATGCAACATTTAACTATGAAAGTGTGGTGATAGAGGCGGGGCCATGGGCAAAGTCCACAGACTGGCTTAAACGTATGCATAGTTTTTAGGATGGGAGGTTCTTTGAAATCTAACAGTAAAATAACAATTTATGGACATCAGTCGCTTTTTCTGCAATTTGCACATTTTCCTATCATTGTATTTTTGTGTGTCTGTTTTGTGTGACAGTTTTATTTTTGCACTTTTCGTATCATATGTCAAAAGTTCAAAATGCTCAGGTCCTCTTGTAGCAATCAGCCCTCCCAGGCACCCTCCAATTCTGGTGTGTCTAAGTGAGGACTTGGCTGATTATTGCTTCTATGTTACAGTTCCCTGCTGCTGGCTAGAGAAAAATGTATTCTTCAATTAGTGGTATTCAGCTGAACAGCCACTTTAGAGATCCAGGGCTGTAAAAGCTTTCAGGCGAAACGGGGCACATGAGGACCAAGTGGAAGTGTAGTGTGTGAAACTGTAATATAATGCACACATGGATGAATGAGAAATAAAAACATGTTCAGAGTTGAAAGACCGACTTTTGTCAGAATATGTCATTCGGGTAGCATTCATCATCATGCAGACTCCGGCATAGGTCTCAAACTGGTGCATGGAGACATGCAAGGTTCACTGAAGGGGCTCCTTGGGGTTTTAAAATGTAGAGCAAACAGCAGGGTGCTGAATCTACCGTGACTGTGTTGATAAACAGCATCTTTTTTTTTTTTGGTGAACAGCCTCTTATCTAACTTTTCACATGATCATTGATGATCATGTTTGTTTTTGTTTTTTGTATGAGAATAAAGTGTTCCTGAATGTCAATGATAGCGTTTAAAAGACTTGCCTTTGTGTTGTTTTATTTTTATTTTTAAATGCATTGTTATTACATCTACAGGAAATACACAGTCAGGAATAATAATTTAAAGAAAGAGTAAGAAAGTATCTTGAACCAAAGTCAATCATTCCTGTTTCTTTCAATTTTCAAGGGTTAGGGGACATATCAGAACTATGTACATCTAGAGCTAAAAGGAAAATAAAAACTATTATAAACGAAAATGTGGCTTTACACATACATCTTACTGTGATATATTTGGAAAATAAAATAAGGATAAAAAGAATATATAAATGAAAGGATTATGGACATTCCTTCAATTCAAAATCTTAACAATCAGGTCTCAAAGGTTTGACATATTGCACTCATGTTACCAGTGTTGCATGAAGGTGTCTTTAAGCATGAAGGTGTCTTTAAGTTCAAAGAGAAAACAATGGTTTCCATCTATTGCATTTGTGTCGTGCTGTACAATATGCTAAATGGAGTGCTGTTGTGGGCCTATTTAAAAATATATGCTTACGAGGGTTATTTATACTCTGTTTGTTTCTGGGACAAGATCCCCATTAAACATGGGTATGTTTTCTGAGAAGTATTTCAAACGTGACACACTTTTAAAAGCTTTGGTTTTGATGACTAACTGACTGACGTGATAAAATATGTAGTTTTTTTTCCCCTGGATAAAACGGGTCTTCTCAGACTAGTTCAGGTAACCTTCACTGGAGGGCGCTGTTTGGTAACTAATGTTCATTGGAGCCGTCAGAGAAGCTTTGAGCTGAGCTGAGCTGAGGACGTGTGAAAGTCTTCCAGCTGTTTCTTTTTCAGTCATTCATGTTTCCCCCCACATTTTAGATCAATGCAAGACAACTTGAACAGTTAGAAATTATGACTCAGAAGTGCAAGTTAAAAGTAGGCTGTAGGCTAAAGTGATCACACTATTGCAGAGAAAAGCGGGTCACTGAAGTCTGAAGTGAAAAAAAGAGATGAGAAACACATTTTTCTATGGGTGGTTCCCAAGTGTACATCACATGGGGTAACAAATGACATTAGGAACATGGATCACCAAATAAATAGTCCCATTTTAATAAACCATGTGTAGTCATAGTGCACTAATGCGCATTAACTTACAGTATATCGGAAACGGGCTGCCGTTTGGAGACATTACGAATTAAGTTCTCAGGCATATGACTGTATGTAGACTACAGGCATATGGTTTTACATGTAAAACAAAACAGTGTTTTAAAGAAAATGATACACATATAGGCTAAAATATATTATGTCTGGACAGTTCGATAACTTTTATTTCCTGTAATACATCTTGGAAGGATAACAATAAAATGTTCTAACTAATGTAGTTTGTAATATTGACATACATGGACTACAAAACCACAGGAGACCAAACAAAACCCTGAAGTATGTCAGCACCATAACTATTAAGTTCCAAAAACAGTGTCAAATCCCTTTTAGGAATATCATTGGAAGAGGCTGGTTTGTTTTTAGTCTTCAACTGCAGAAAGAATAAAAGTAAAACAATTCTGAATAGATTTATAAGCTTTCTCTTATTATTGCACACGGTAAAATACATTACAGTCACCAGCCAGTGCGCGCTGTGGAACTGCGCTGCTCAGTGTGATCCAGGCGGGAAGAGGTTAAATTTCTTCTTTGGGAAACATTGTCGGGTCTATGGAGGGGGTAGAAAGGCGCATACCAATTGACGAGGCATTCCGCTTTGCTTGAATGAAATGCTGTGAATATGAATCCGTATTTCCCCCCTCTTGCCTGAGGTTCGGGGTCTGCGACGCGCACGAGGATCGATCGGAGTTGCAGCAGAGGAGAAACGGGGGGAAAAGTGATGGAAAAGTTGCTCTGATCTTGTGTCGGGAACTGGTGGATGAGGGAGCGCAGGACTAACTCGCAAAGTTTCCGATCTCAAGTGACAGATTCAAAACTGGACTGAAATAATGTGACTGCAAGGATAGAGCCTTTCAGCGTGGACTACAGAGACCGCTCGCATTATTCTACTCACTTTTGATTGAACTTTCAGTTCCAGTGGATTTATTATTTTGTCCTTCTTTTTTTTTTTTTTTGCACAAAGGAACTAAATGATTTCAATGAGATCGTCTGGCTGGTGTGAGCGCACTGCAGCAACGGGATGAATTCAAAGAAAGGATAGAGCTCTTCTACTTATGCTCGGATATTCTAGCATAGTTTTAACACATGCAGTCATTCAGTTCAGCTGAACTACTGAAACAGAGCATGTGTTAAAATCTGTTTGGAACTGTATTTGCATCATTTTCCCCCCCATCTTTTGAAGCCTTCTCATCCATAACAAGAAGTCAAAGCAAGCTCCTGATAAACTGCTCCTGGGCTGTTTTTGATATTTTGCTTTTTGTGACTCACAAACAAAAATCTGGGTGTTACTTTTTTCAAACTCTGGATTCAAAGACCTTGTTTTGCAGTTTGACATGAAGGAGCGGATGCCTACATTGCTTTTTAAATAATTTGGATTACACAAGAACATTTCTCATACGAGAGGCGTTGAATGATGTCTCCAACTTCTATTGGATTTGTATTTCTGTTAGGAATTCTCCATGTGTGCTCAGGTGAGTCAGTGATCATTATATAGAAGTAATCTGGTAGCTTTAGCCTTTTATTTGGATTTTACAAAAGGTGAATCTTGGGAAAAAAGTGAATTTTGGAAAAAAGGTCAGAGGTGAAAAAAAATATCCAATTTATCTTTAACTATTTGTGAAGCTACATGCCTTTATACACATATTAAACAGGTTCATTTCATAAACAACACAACAGTTGCATTTAAAATATTTCAAAACATAACAAAAAAAAAAAAGATGATATATTTCTAAAATAATAGCCTATAAACTTTTTCAGTGATACATAGATGCTCCAGTGTAAATGTGGACATTCACTCTCCCAACCATAAGAACAAACTTTTTAAACATTGGACTTTTATTAAACTGTGAGTGTGTTTTAGCATTTGGCCTGATGTCTATAAGAGGCTCATCTCTGGTGTTCCTCTCAGTCATGCTTTGAAATGAGGAAGGAAACATTCTGATACACGAAAATGACATTTTGTCCAAAAAACATAAACTCTCATGGTAAAGGGGTTGTCCAACTTTTAACAGCTGAGCACACATAAAGTGCTGAAGCCATGTGGGATCAGTGGAGAGAGCAGCTATCATCGGTCATACAGACAGCAGGAGCCCCTGCGGAGACCATGTTTGCATGTATGTCACCTTTCTGCCCATGCCTGACTGTTATTGCTGAGTGCAGCATTTGGTTTATGTGTTTAAAATAAAAATCTGCAGGATTTCAAATGGCATAGGTTCTTATTTTCCATTTGCCTTTTTTCACTGACTGTTGGTTTTGTTTTAGTCCAGATTTATGCCATTTATTTATCTTGTGTAGAGATACTACAGCCTTGTTTCAGTTGTCTTTGTCCTCTGACGCCGCTTGTATTGTTCCTTATTGTCTTTCACACTATTGCTCCTCGCTCATCACATGGGTGTCTTTATAGAGATCGTAACTATGAGAGCTTGGGTTTTCCAGGTCAGTTGCTTCTGAGTTATGTGGAAGCAAATGCCTGCCACCCCATTATAAGACATTAGGGAAAGTGCACTTTGAATGGCAGCAAGTGGGGCATTTTGCACAAAGAAAAGCTTGTACAAAACTTGTAAAAAATGTTTATTTATTTATTTTTTAAAGAACGGAAAAGCATTTACAAGGTAGTTTTTTTTAATCTATATAATACTCACAAAAATGCTGCTCTGCCAGAATAAAAGCAGTGATGTCGAGGCCCCTACTAGTGTTTATCCTAGCTCCAACACACCATTATAATTACCTAAGCATGAGCGTTATCATTTTAGTTCTAATTTGACTTTAAATTGGAAAAGCCATTAGGGCTTACCTGTCCAATCTCTTAGTTTGTTTCTAGATGTCCCTAAAAGTCAAAAACAGGTCTCAATTCGGTGTCTGGTGGTTTATCTAGTTTTTGAGTCGCTGTCTTTGTGTGGAATATCCTCATCTGCATTCAAATGTTGCTCATGCTTCCTGATTGGTTTCCTGAATTGGGTCTTTGTTTTCTGAGGCAGAGATGTAGCGATGGGGAAAGCCTGTGACAAAATTGAGGAAACACTGTAGCTCCTAAACAGGAAGTAGGGTCAGAGGTGACCGTTTCCAGCTAGGTGGTGGCTCCGTCTGCTCCACCCTGGGCCGGATCCTGAGCCTGGGCTGAGCCGCTAATGGTCCTGTCCTGTGAGAAAGACAGTCAGACACCAGGGTTTCCAATTACGCCTTGCTGTGGGGATGTCTGGGGAGGCTTTCTTGGGAGAGGCGTGAGAAAAGGGCCTGCTAATAGAGATGGACTGGACAGCAGATACTCAAAGGATTGGTTGTGGATTAGACACTAGTGTCAGGAAAATTGGATTACACACCACTTGCCAGGAAAAGATTTCATATTTGCTGCTAATTGGACGGTTAACAACGTCATTCCAGTGTAGGGGACGGTATCAAGTCAACATCTCTGTGGAGCATATCAAGATTGTTTTCACATTGCTGGTCAGGTTGCAAAAGTATTTTAATACAATTTGAATGTGTAAAATGAAGGGAGAGAGATGGGATGACCTTTGTCCTTGTCAAACTTGAGTTGACTTGCTGATTGCCGCCTTGCTCTGTCTCAAGGTTGTAAATTAATACCTCTATCTATCATGTCTGGCCCTGTTATCAGGCGATCTGTCCTCCTGCTACACACTAAATGGTTGTTATCTCTCCTCCAAGTGCTCGTCAGACCTTATACTCACCTCAGCGGTACCATTCAGATGAGGGCTCTACTTCTCACACTCAAAATTTCACTACAGATTATTTTTAGGAGAGGTGGGCTGTCTAAATGATATCCTGCCTGTTAATATATATTGTTCAAAGATAAAAAAAAAAAAATTAAAAAAAATGTACATCCTTCTTACTATAATGTTTTTGGAGATTATATCCAGTCATAGCAGTGTGTGTGTGTGTGTGTGTGTGTATGTGTGTATGTACTAGTGCTGGTACAAATAAGGGCTGTTGGTGTTGTGCCCTGGTAATCAGCCCCAGCCCCAGCAGCACCTAGCAGTTGAGGTTTGACAAATGGACTCGTAAGTGCTGATAAATTGCGGAGCCCTTCCACCTCCCACATCATGGTGAGATGACAGGACACAGCAGGCTTCAGGGCCAATTAATGACCGGAGACCACAGGTGAGAGGCATCTCTGTCTCCGTCACGAGCCACGTCCTTTCACATGGCCTGAAAACATGGTCATTAAAGCCAGCATCTTCCCTTCAACATCTCTCCCAGTTACCCACTTTTTCTTTTATCGTCTTTGTAAAAATAGCGTTCTGGTATTCCAAATAGCCCGAAGATCATGTTGTTTTCGAGAGTTTAACCCTCTGAACCGATGCTGTGTGAGGGTAGTAGGTGACTTGCTGTGTCGCCTCGTTTCCCTGAGTTGAAAAATCTCACACCTGTGTGAGGTGACGGCGCCCATGAAGCTGTACCTCTATAACTTCCGCTAATATACATTAATCTCATCCTAATCCAAATCAAGCAGGGTTTTACACCCTAAAATCCAGGATTAGGCAGACTTTGGCTTAGTGAAACGGGAGGGCAGCCCGTGTCCTCTTCCTGTTCATGAGAACTGTGGCTAAGTCATTAATGACTGACGAGATAAACATTTCAAAGCAGTTTGTTTTAGGGAAGATAATTAGGCGGTGACTCTTAATGATCTGCTTTCCCCCAACTGCTCTTCTCCTAATGACCTAAAAGCGCTGCTTAATTGGATTAATTAACAAATCCATCTGACGTCAATAGTTTGTAATTTGCAGTGGCTGCAGCTTGACTGATATGCGTGTATCGGAGAATCGGAGGATTTGGATCATTTTATAAAACTGAGGAAACATCCCAATGCCCTTTGTGTGTCTTGGTGTTTCAAACTCCTCAGGAATTAACTGCTATGTCTCACCAGGCTTCACTTTAGAAAATGTATGTTCATTGCTTGCTGATAATGTTATGACGTATTTAGCAAGTCTCACTTTGTCTGTCAAATTGTCTGTCAGTATAAGCTCTACAAACGTATAGCCAGACGAAGTTAAGCCGTCCACACTAAGAATACTCTGGAACATAACTTCATTTAAGCTTTTTAGTCTGGAGCCAGCTGATACTAGAAAACGGCAGGCGTGTCCAGGATATTAGACTCATGGGCCGGTCGGTATAGTAAATGCATCTTGCTCTGACAGTTGACGTGGAGGACAAACATTCCCTGTTGCCAGTCGGTGTGGAAGTGATAAATGACATGTCCTTATAGGATGAAAGGTGTTGTCTGGTTTCTGTCTCGGTTCACGAGTGGCACGCTTTGAATTCCCACAGCTTTGCTTCCTCTGATGAAAAAATACAAAAAGTTTGCGTTGCAGACACAGCAATGCACCAGCAAATTGCATAATGCTAATCGACATTTGATCCTACATCGCATATGCATGTTTACTTAATCTAGCTCTGCCATGGATTAGTTGACTCCACTAATATAGATGTGAGTGAGAAGCAGTGTTTGTGTATGTGTGGGGTGGCGAAAGGGGGCTTAAGGAATCTCTTCATCCTCTTACCCATCCCCCGCATTTTTGGTTTTGGCCCATTTTTTTTTTTTTTTTTTTTAAAGTCTTGCTTTTTTTTTTGTGGCTGGTCAGTGCAAAGTCTTTCTTAAATAAAGCGAGCCGACACGCAGAAAAAAAAAAGCCTGTGGGGACGGGGAGGCTGCATTGTGTCGCCTTTACAGGGCGATTGTAAGGCATGGAGGAGGGGAAGAGAATGGTTCACGAGGGACTGAGTGTGTGTGTGTGTGGGGGGGCGCCTACACAAAGGCTACCCCAGGGTGTGGAAGGGGGATGGAGGGGTAAAGAACGGAGAGGACGAAGGGGAGGACGGAGCAGTCAAACATACCATAATACACCAGCTCTGGGAATACTCTTGATCTGGCTCTCTGTGCTCACATTGCATATTCTCCCTGGTCCCTCATGGCATCGAATGTGCTGATTTGGTTGATAGTGGTTCAAAAACTGTGAGGCAAGGACGCTGGTGTTGTTTTTTTTCTTTAAAAGGTGGACATCTGGGCAGCGGTGAGGTTGATGTGTAAAAGTGCTGAGTTAATGAACGATCCTGATACAAAGCTTCAGTGTGGTATTCAGGGTTTGGTTTGGTGTAGCATGGCAAACATCCCTCATGTATCTAAATTCTGCATGCTCAGGAACTCTTACAAGGCTTGCCCTGGGACTGGCGTTTTTCTGTGGTGGAGATCTATGCTACCGTGGGGTGCTCTGCCTTGCGCATTTTAAAAAGGCTCAGACCTCCCTCCCTTTCATTTTCTCCACTGGGGAGACAGAGGTGGCATTGAGGACAGCCTCTCCCCGGTATCCTTCTTTTCTTTCTCCCTCCCTATGCTCAGGCCTCCTCCCTGCCTCTGTGACCATTCTATTACCCTCTCATTGCAAGGCCTGGATACACTTTTGAAATGCTAAACCTCTCTTTGGTTATAACTGACAGGGGAAAATACCATTAAAGAGGCTGAGAGGAATAGATTAAATTAGCAGTTAAAAGAGAGACTGCTAATTAGTTGATTAATGTCTTTGGTTCCTCCTCCTCTTCGTAGTTAAGATTCCCTCTGGTGACAAGGCTCTCCTTCCCCAAACAGTATTTCCTGTTTATTTTAGATTTTCAAACTTTTTATTTAATTTCATTTTTTTATCCACACAATGCAATTAATGCTTTAGGAGATTTATGTTGAAAAGCCACTCTCACCCAGAGCTGCATCAGCAACTTTATGTGCGTGTTCCTGGGGGCTAATTCTGTCACACAAAGACGGTGATAAAAGTAGGAGGGGTGCGCTCTATTTAAGAGGAAGTGCTGGAAAACATAATTAATGAGAAGGTGACCTTGAAATTCACTATTATAGGACTGCTTTTGGAGCCCATTCAGCTGTAACCATGGTGAGGAGGATTCAAATAACTGGGTGAATTTCCAGCATGTAAATACACAGTCTGCCTGAGTGTGGAGATTACTCCTAATCTTGTTCTATTATCAGGCTTACTTACTTTCTGCAAATTTGCGACATTTTCCTTAAATCTGATGCCACTATTAAAATGAACACAAATGAATAATCCCAGACTGTTTTTCGTTTTCACTTTATCTGCTGTAGATAATGTGCGTGTTGGCACTTTCTGTTTGTACAAAGTGCCACCACTAATGAACCCTTTGAATAAGAACACTACATTTGACTTATACTGAAAGCCTCTGGATTTTCACCTTTTCAAAAGTGTTTAAACTACGCTACTTATCAGTCCTTCCTGTCACTTTTTCAGTCTTCTTCCACTGTACAATCCTCCCTCTTATGCAGTCAGTCTCTCCCACCCACGTCTCCGCTCCTCTCCTATACAATGAAAGCTCTAATTGAATAACAATTGTAGTCACCGGGTGAGAGACAGGTTCTTCAGGCTTTTGAATTTTGCTTCATGTCTGTCACCAAGTCTTATTTGGAATCTTCATAGTGCAAACTATAAAAAAAACTGCACTTTAGAATTAGAGCCCCACCTGCATTTCCCTTCATGCACTTGGCTCCAGTAATCTCACCTTTTTTCGACTCTGAAGACATTGTTGCAAAATGTCTGAAGGCGCTCTGATGAATGCTGTCCTACTTGACTGTTGTGATTCTTTCTGACATTCAGCCTTGACAGTCGGTGTTTATCCCATCGCATTATGTCCTTTAATCAGAGCACACTATTCACTGCTGTCTCCACCTCTGCTCAGTGCTTTAATGATAATAATGGTCAATCCTTTCGACATCTTGAAGTATATTTGGCACCCTTCTCTCTAGGGAGCCAAATCCAAAATTATTCAAAGTGTTGCGCTGATTGTAGGCCTCCTTTCTTTGCATTTGTCTGTTACATTTTCTTTATTTGAATGTTAAAAATGTATTCAGACATCTATATGATATATATCCAATATATTGGCTTTATATTTACACTCATGTCTCTTTTTAGTATGACAGTGCAGACTATGCCTTTCTTGGTAGACAGTAATAAAGCATAAATAATGGATTTAAAACCATATGTACTTTTTTCTGCACTTTTGATCACTTTTAAGAGAGAAGTTTTGGGAAAACAATGAAATTCAGCATCAGTGGAAAAAATAAGAGAAACCCTCAGGGTGGTTATTTCCACTTACAAAACAGTTTAAAAGTTTGTTGGTAATAGGGATATTTCCTCTCTTGCATTCGTCATCACAGCTGTCCTGCACAGATCTGATTCCCCCTCCCCAACTCTGCAGGAAAACAGGTTTCCTTAGAAATGTTATTCAGACATCGACTGACAGTTTTTCTGCTGTCAGATGTAGAAAACTAACAGATGCGAATTAAGGAACTGGGATACATTTATGACCAAGTCACTTTCAGGTATTGCAAGAAAAGAAAACAGTATTTGGTGAGATACACTGTGTACCTGGACGGTTGGTATGTGTTTTGAGGGGAGGACTTGATAAGTGGGTGCTGGAAAGCAAACAGGCCAGTGAGCAGTTGTCTGCAGAAGGAAATTTAATTTTAATGCCAGACTGGGCACAGTCTCCCCTCTGTGGATGTCTAGAAAAAGGCTTCTTGGCAGACTTTGCCCCTTCATTAATTTTGACCAAATATTTACTGTGCATCACATGGCATGCCTTACATCCCACTCTCATTTTTCCAGGCCAGGTTTTGAACAGTTTGGGGCGATTTGTGTTCCATTTGGCTGGACTCAAGCCATGCCCCACTCAGCAGGCCCATGCTGGTGTCTCTGGGATCTTGCCACATGAGAAACTGGCTCCACTGAGTCTTAACCTACGCTATGCCTCTGGGAGCCACGTTTCACTTTAATAATACCTTGTATCCACAGCTACGGTTGTATAAACCAGGCACATACATGCATGCACATACACAAGCTTTCACACATTGACGGTCCGATGTTATGTGCTCCGTGCTTACCCTTTTAACCTAAAGGGCACCAGAAGGAAATGTGCCAAGTTTCTGCACTCAGGCATTACCGTTGTACCCTGGTCTGAATGCTGTAACTGAAATTCCCTTTTAACACCCAGCTGTCCGAGATTTGCTTTAGAATGTGTTTGGCCGAACATTTAGAATAGTCTACATAAGGTCATCGGCTCTGCTCTCAGGGACTGAAACATAACACTAGTCCAATAGCAGACCGGTATCAGCCGCTGCCATCAACTAAATAACATTTAAAAAGCATTAGGTGCTTTTTGGCCGTGCCTGCCCTGATTCACTTTGGCATCGCTTCAGAGCTGTTCTTTTTCTTGGCTCCGAGCCCAAATGCCATACTCCCTGTGGCTGGCCTGTGCCAGCTGAGTGTGCTGGTCCTTCTTCCTCCACACTGCTAGCCAGCCCCTTCCCTATCCCAGTCCCTTCGTGACTGCAGCCAGTTCAGAAAGTGACAGAGAGGCGAAGACCAACGCACCACATCGTTATGGACCCGAAACTGAGCAGACAGCAGATTTTAAATTGAATCAAGCATACTGTTTTGTTTAACCCTGCAGTGCTGTTCCCATTCCTCTGCAATCATTGCATAATATAGAGTGTGAAATGGAGCCATACCGCTCCACTCGTGGTAAAAGTATGTTAATCATCAAGGCTTTTAACTAAATATTTGTTTTTTAAAATACTAAACAATTTGTTTTGCTGAAATACAATTTATTAGTCTCTTGAGGATTTCAAGTCGAACGGCTGATGGAAGAACAAGTCAGCAGTAAGACTCCTGCTGTCCCCTGTTGGGAAATAAATGTACCAGCATATTCAATTACCCCTTTTTCTCCTACCCTGCTGTTGCAGGCTGCTTTGATGTATCACTGAGAACGCACTGGTCAAACCTCATTAAAAACTGGCAATGTTGGAAAACAAAAACAAGAAGTAATTGCCCACTCGTGCTTCTTTTCCGTGATCCCCCCCCCCCCCCATGCTCCAAATCTTGACTGTGGCGCATACATAAGCTTCCTAATAGAGCCTGGTACATATTAATTACAGCTCTTTTCCCGGGATCTCTGCTCTGCTGAAAGAATGACATCCTTGACACCGGTGTTGGAGTTGAAGTGCGGGCCGGGTTTCCTTCTTAGGTCATCGCTGTGAATATATGCAAGGTCAACTTGAGGGGACTGCTCAAAGCCACGCACAAGACATGCACATTGTGAATAGATTGATAGACACAACACATACTGACATACACACATACACACATACTGTACAGTACAGACAGACCGACTCCTTGCTTGCATGGTCTCCAGAGCCAATTTGACAGGCAGCTTCCTAACAAGCGTCCCAGTTTTTTTCCACTACATATTTCCTGCTTGTCTCAGTGAATGGATATAATAAAGCATAGGAACAGTGTTCATCCTGCAGGAATGAATTCTGGCCTCATGGCCTTCTGCAGACTTTGACAGCTTTTATTTGTGTCTAATGACCCTCACTTGGGCTGCTTGGCATCAGGAAGAGCTACAACTCATCCACAATTGTGTCCCCTGGGTTTCTGTTGAAAACTCATGATTGTATAGTATATTTTCTTTTCACGGTTACTCCCTATTGTTATGTTGCCGGAAATGCATGTGAAATCACTATGGACGTTTTCATTGTGAGAGGAAAGCTTTATTTGAATAAATCATCTTTCTCTATGGAGTTTCCATTCATAACTTTTATCTGTTCAAGAAAAAAGAGATGAGTTTTAAAGACAGACGAAACAAAGATGTCCTTGTTGTCTTCGGTTGACTTAGGAGGTGTTTCATGAGCGTCAGCACTCATTTATCGTGCTTGCGATCGTGCCTGGTGTCTTTCGAATGTGTCAAGCCCTTTTGGGAAAAGCCTGGAGCAAAAGTACTGAAATACTGCTCCTATTGTCGTAGCTCCAGATGAGGGCCCCAGAGCAGGATGGACCCCAGCCTCCCAAAGGAGCACTCTGCTGGGGTTGCCTAACTCCTGACCTGCCAGGGGGAGAGTCAGGGATGCGTTTCCCTGCTGACACAGACAGTTTTGGGGCTAGTGCTTCAGGCCTATAGGGGGCCTTTGTTGCATCCAACCCTGATGAGCAGCAGTGATTATACCACCACCCCAGAGCTCATGTTGGTAACCTGTGGGCCTAAGCAAAGAAGGGAGTGCTGCTTGTTTATCTTATCGTCAGCAGATTTGTCATTGTATTGTATATGAAAGATTAGCATCAGGATGATCAAAGGCAAACAACAGTCATAATGTCCTGCTGATGGATGTTAATATTTTATTAGTCTCCATTTACAGAACTGTTGAGAACTTGAGCAAGTTTTGTGGTTTACAAGTTATCGGTCTAATTATCACCAATGCTACCTTTCCTATTGTTTGAATAAATTATTGAATACATGCCCTTGTTGGGAGCCTCTCTACAGTCTTGTGCATTTTCTGATTACTTCTTTAACCTTGTTCAATGTCTTGGCCTTAATAATAACAAAGGAGCATTGTGTCATGTTTGCATTACAGTCTGCAGAAGCCACACTTCACTCAAGTATCAATAGGAGCATTGTAATCATCTGTGAGTGTGTGGACTTAGTTTCTAAAACAGTAAATACAGATAAACAATCAAATAATGTAGTGTTGGGTTGCAAGTAGTGTGCTTCAGGTTTGCTTTGATTAAAAAAAAAAAAAAAAAGCACTAATTTGGACGGTACTATTTTTTTGGAAAGTGATATCTATTCTCAAGTGCTGCCGCAGTATCAGCAACGTAACCGTACCCCATTCTGTTTGGTAAAAGGAGACAAAGAGATGAGGAAAGAAAGAGGCCATAAAGATATCCATCATCCCCCTCCATCACCCCACCTCCGGGTCCACGTACACACTCACACAGAGGGCTTTAATCCTTCCTCTCAGGAGTGTAAATGATAGCCTTGTGTAACATTAAAAACAGGTCTGATCTGATGCAACTGGCCAAGTCACTCATGTGGAGCATTCCAGGGTGGGATCCTGATGTTGAAACGGTAAAAAGATTCAGTTTCTCTTTCCTGCCATCTGATCAGTGGGAGTACGGTACCTTGCCTTTTCACTCCACTTCCGTCTCTCCCTCTGTTACTCTCTCTTATCTCTGCCCTCTCTCGCCGTTATCTTCTCTAATTCAACAGAAAAGGGTGCCCTTTCTTTTGCCTTCAGTCCTTTATTGGCAGTCACCGTCCCCAGCAGGCGTGGCTCAAATCTCCGCCTGGCTACCCGAGGGAAACGCCCTCCCTTCTTATCTCTGCCATAAATCCCTCTTAAGTCCCCTAATCACAGATTAATGTGACTGTAGATAGGGAGTGCCCTGCTGTGCGTGGCCTTCCTTATCACAGACGCACATTCTATATCTCTGCCATTGCTCAGCTGGACATCTGATACGGGGTGTGATGATATGGCTCAGGCTCCTGCAACACCTCCCAATTTTAGCATCTGTCTTTATGAGATTCTGCAACCTTGAGTATCTTTATCGAGGGAAATCAAACTTTACCACAATATTGCTCATACAACCACATACAATCCTAGGCTCGAAACGTTGGTTCTGTAGCGAGAGTTGGCTTGAATGACAAAGTTTGGTTTATCATTGAAGGAAGTAGACTCATTATCCCGTCTCTCTACCTCAGGGGACCACAGTGACAACAGATCGAACTAGCCTCACTGTCCCTCTCCCCTGTGAGATCTCTGGGGCAAAGGGCAGGTGCCTGGCTCCTCCTCACACTCTTGCAAGAAAAAGAGCTGTGAGAGAAAAAGGCACATTTGCTTTTTAAGCGAGGGAAATTGCTGGACTTGAACTTATTATTTCAGCTAGGTGATTGCTTTCGTCTGTATTTTTTTGCCTGCCTTTCCTCTTCTCTCCATCTTTATGCTGAGAGTGATTAGTAAAAAAAAAAAAAAAATGCAGAACACATTATGTCGCCTGTTGGGTTACATGAGCTGTTAATTACCAAGGGTAAACATGCTGTGTTTAAGGTAGGACCCTGGCTCTGACAGAGCTGACCCTGTCTAGCTGTTTCTTGTCCTGAGGCCGCTCAGAGTCGAGGTTGTAGTTCCAGGGTCATCATTTGTGCTTTTAGTCAGAGTAGTTGGATCGATTGCTGCCTCCCAGACACGTAAGCTTCGTAGCACCATAGGCAATATTTTATTGCATTCTCTTGTAGTTGACATCTTGGCTATTTACTCTGACAGTAAATGTTCTCCGTGAAATTCTCCCATTACTGTGGCATTATGTCCATTTACATTACATCCATAGTGCAGCTCTTGTCATAGCTACAGTGTCAATAGCATGTGAAGTATATGTGCTGAGGGGACTGTAAGACCCCCACAAATCAGGCTTTATAAAGTTAATAAAACTATTTAAACTTGAATACTGTTTACCCCACTCTTACTGGGAGATATATATGTACAATATATGTAGTAAGTATTTGTGGATAATTTATTTATATTTGTATCCATTTTTATCCGATCATTGGCAGTCTATCTCTTATGCATATTATTTCATTGTCAGATTGAGGAAGCAGGCTTATCGCGTGGAATATAGATTCACAGTACTGTACATTAACTCGTGTTGCAGGGTGAAAATCAAGTTTAGCCCCAAGACACAGATGAATCAATATGAAGCTGGTAGCCATACTGTTAATATACAATGTAAGCCAAGTGATCTAATGGACAGCCGAGTGACCTTGGCTTCTTCTGAATCACCGCAAATCCCGAGATCATGCCCGGTCTATCAATGATTGGATTGGGGGAAAGAGCCTGGATTTCAGAGTGGGCAAATACCCGGAGGTCTTGATGAGTCCTAGGATGCATACAGATACTGTGTGAGTATATGGGTCAGTGTCTGGGTCTGGACCCTTGTGGTGGCTGTACATATGGGTCTGAGGCTCTTCAATTCACTGTGCTTGTTGTTGCTGTTGGGCTCTCATGGTTTATTGTTCATTACCGAGATTGCTTTTAGCATTGAGCGCAAAGTCACAGAGAATTGTAGGTTTTTTTAATCACCACCTCAGAAAGCCAAGGCTCCCTCAAGCCAAGCATAGTTTAACTTTGTGTGTGTGTGTCTCTCTCTCTGTGTGTGTGTCTGTGTGTGAGAAAGAGAGAGAGAGAGAGAGAGAGAGAGAGAGAGAGAGAGAGAGAGAGAAAATAAATGAGAGAAAAGAGCGCTCCAGCAAGGGAGAAGGAGAATCTTGCCTCGGGCACCAATCGATCAGATCCTTGCAGTAGAAGTCCCAGCTTCCCTTTGGTGAGGCTGTGTATTGCATTAGCTCATCTCACATTTTCTGTCTGGAAGCGAAGAAGGGGGAGAGAGAGGGGGATAGAAAGTAGGAGAGAAGGCGGTTGAAAGCAGCAGAGGAGAGGGAAGGGCACCGCTTTGAAATAAAGGGAGGGTTAGACGACTCAAAGCGAAGCCAGAAAAGAGACTCTGAACAGCTTGGTTCAGTAGTGAAGTGTGCACTCTGCTCCTCTCTTGGTTCTGTTTCAGATTCAGTGCGTGTTGTAGCGAAGGAGTGAAGTTAGCTGGTCCACCATCTTCTAAAAGCATGCACCTGTTGAGGGGGACATGGGAGTTTTTGTGCCATGACGGAATAATCCTTTATACCGCCTGTGTCTTTTTCCCCTGGTGAGGAGTAATGGAGCTGAAGGAACTAGGGTCACTCAAAGTGTCTGTGGGGATCAGCACAGTGACACACACGCAGACACACACACACACACACATAATGAATTAAATCAGGCACAAGGAAAGCATAATAGCATTGTGTAACTGATACATTCTCACACCCACTCAAAAGCCCTCAAACACTCAAAACACACACGCCCACTCAGGAATCACACATTTATTAGAGTTCAATATGGACTGCCGATTATGTATTTACCTGCTTATTCTCACCAGCTTCCCTGTAACAGGATACAGTAACCTACAGTATATTGCATTCTCGGTCTGCATGTTAATCATGCAGATCTGCTGTAATCATCGACAGTAAACAGGCACAGATCAAACACCGCACTGCCTGCTGCACAGCTCTCCGCACAGTGGGCCACATCTAAATACTTATTATATAATATTTATGGTTCCCCCATAAAATCCCAAACTTCTGAGCATTTAAAATGAGAGGGGAGCTATCTAAATCAAGAAGGGCCCGGGCAGAGCAGATAGCAGCGGAGCTCATCAAAGTCCTCTTTAATAAAACATATAAGCCTGCCTTGTCTGGTGAAAGACGGTGGTAGTGGTGCAGTCGCTGTGGTGGTAATGGGTCTGTGAACGTTAGCATAGCGAGGAGTGTTAGCTCAGCTCTTTGCTCCAGAATGCTGCCTGACCAAAGGGCCTCGTTAGCATATGGTCTGTAGCTTCAAAAGCTTGTGATGGGAGCAGGTTACAAATGGAGGTAATTAGTGATCCAGGCAGCTCCAATAGCCAGGAAGCACAGACATTTATTTTTTATACACTTTATTCCACGTCACAAAGCAGACTTCATTTTTGCTAGAGGCTTGATATGCCACTCTCTCTCTCATTCTAATTGTCCATCTGTTTCTGTGAGTCTTTCAGAAATGCCTTAATCTCTAAATATATGCTTTTCATACCGACTGAGTATCTATAGAATGACGTGCAGAATTACAAAGATTTCTGTGCGAGACTTTGTCTTATTTTCTGTGTTGCAACTGAGTAATGAATCAGCTGATTGGCTTTAGTCTTATGCTCCAAATATAGTTGCTTTTACTGAGTTTCAATTCAGTGATCTGTGGCATTGAATCCATTGCACTGTATCTTTAATGTTCTATGATCTTGAGTGCAGGATCTCATTTAATTATTTTCAACTATAGGCTATCTGAAAATAAATGCGTGTGTGAAGAAAAAAGCTGTCGCCTGGCCTAGTGATCATTTTTTTCCCACTAGCATTGCAGCTAAACTCAACCACTGCAGTTTGTGACCAATAGTTTTACAAAAAAAGTGTGCAAGATATAAACATGAAACTCTGTCCCAAAGAAGAAATCTACATCAAGTATAAAGGAAAAATGCAGTGTTTTGCAATAGATTTGTGTGAGAACAAGAAGTGTCGGAGATGCATGCCCAAAGTAAAAAATAAAATAAAAACTAGAAAAAAGTCTATCATAAACGTTAGTTTGGGAATTACTTTGTAAGACTCATGATCATGATGTCCTTCATTGGGGTACTGGAGTAATTACATTTCATTGACCACACTACACACTTGCGTTGAAGTGATTAATCTTTCCACAGAGCTGTCACTGATTATGCTGACTTTACTTTACCACAAGAAGATGCTTCCTCAGCACCAGATTTGTAGGGTAACGGGGGATGGGTGGAGGGCACAGAGATGAGGCAGTGTGGCAAGTTCAAGGGATGCTGGGTAAATTAATTGCAGGCCTATGCCTCCAATTAGACCAGACTCTTTTTAATTGGTCCTGAATGGGCTCCCAACGCCTATGCTGGAAGATACGGCAAATGGGGGGAAAAAAATCTCTCTCTTTTTCTCTCTCACCCTGACACACACACACACACACACACATACACACACACACACACACATACTATTGTGTGCAGGCACACAACCATCAAGTCCCACCCTTTAGGAATTAACAACAGGAAGCTAATTTGCATGTAAAGCAGGTTTGATAGCCACAGCTGACTGGTCGGAGAGCAATAGTAATGGCCTGAGATAGCACTGAGGTGTTAACCCCCTTGGCACTGCTGTTGGCAGCTCTGTCTGTTCTTCAATAGTGTAATCTTTACTCCTGCTCCTTTGTCCCCAAGTTATGCACTGCATCTATATCTTATCTTTTATCTTTTAATTTCCTTTTACCTTTAAAGGTGTGTCATATTGTTGTGTACTGTTGCTTTCTCTTTCTTCTTTTTTTGCTCTTTGATCTGAGAAATGACAGTCACATAGCTGGAGCATTGCTCGGCTTTACTAAAGGAGCTGTTTCTGTAATTAAAGGGTGACTTCTCTCTCACAGATTGGTAGTTTTATTTTGTCTTTACTTGCATCAGCAGTACCTGTTATTGTACCTTAAATAATACATTCCACTACTTTGAAATGATATTGTCTGCATGTAAATCTGATATACGTATATCAGTATATCAGTATATATAGTATACGCAAAGATGCATACTTGTGGAACATCAATATTCATGAATCTATATAGCAGGTTACTCATCCTAAGTAGAGAATTGGGTCCCCGGAGCACAAAAAGGCATGTTAGGTTCACATTCCCACCTAACAGTCAATAATTAGAACATAAATATAAGTTGAACACTCAACAATTTAATAGAATACTAACCCAGTATGGTAAAAATATTTCTGTCAGGGATTTTATAGATGCTGGCTATGATAATTACATATATCCAACGGGAGGTATAGTTGCCTTTTAAAACTGTCCTTTTGAGTCCACAACAACAGGCCTGTAGGCCCAGTGTACCATATTGTATTATAACAGAGTTCAATAAGGACATTAAAAACCCATTCAAGGGTATAAATACTAGCTGATGTAAACTTAAATTTTTGTCATTTCTTCTCAGGATCCCGTCTGCGCCAAGAGGACACCCCACCCCGGATTGTGGAGCACCCATCTGACCTGATTGTTTCCAAAGGGGAGCCCGCCACTCTCAACTGTAAAGCGGAGGGGCGGCCAACCCCGACAGTGGAGTGGTACAAGGATGGAGAGCGGGTGGAAACCGACAGGGACAATCCCCGTTCTCAGCGCATGCTGCTACCCAGTGGCTCCCTCTTCTTTCTACGCATCGTCCACGGACGACGGAGCAAGCCGGACGAAGGTTCCTATGTCTGTGTTGCCCGCAACTACCTGGGAGAGGCAGTCAGCCACAATGCCTCGCTGGAAGTAGCCAGTAAGTGCAGCATGTCTTCCTATTTCGTCTTCGCCTCCAGTGTGGGTGTGAATGGAAGAGTTTGGGTTTAGATGCAGCTTGAATAGCAGGCTCCAGTTTCCTTCAGTGTTTCTATGCTCAATGTGTTCATTGAGTTGGATAATCTCTTAGGAGATGGGCAGGATGTGTTTGGCCCAGCGATCTCCGTAGGCCTGCGGAGCCTTGGGGGAGAAGTGGCCTGATCATTCCAGGGTGAGTGCTTCTCTAAAGGTCCCTCCGTAGGTGGTCAAGAGCTACAATGGGAACAAAGCCCTTTCTGTTTTGGCCCTGCTCCTGCTTTTTGTCAGAGAGATAGCTATGAGGTTATATATCGGAAGGAATGTAATCATTGCATCTGTGTTAAGTCATCTTTTAATGAACAGCTTTCCCAATCATTTCATTGAAGTGTCAGAGATTCCCTTTTTTGTCTGCCACACTCATGCGCATGCAACAACAGGCTAGCTTTGATGTAAAGTGGATTTCAGCATCTCTAGGGTCAACGAGCAGGCTTGGAGAGGTATTTGCAAGAAGTGTATTTGTCAGTTGGTATGCAATGTAGGAAGAGAAAAAAACTCCCCCTAAACCATTTAGACTTTTCTTGAGTGGTGACCTGTGTTGACAAATTTGTTCCCATGATTCTTTAAAGGCTGCTTTCGTTGGTGAGGTCAGCTCTTCAGATATATTATCTCTTTGCTCTCTTGACTGGCTGAGAGTGAAGGCTGAGGAGGAGAGCTCAGATATCAACCACTCCTCTAGCATGCCCAGAGGCTGTCACCAACCCGCTCACTGTAATCTAATCAAGATGGGAAAAGAAAGAATTGTGTGTGTGTGAATGTGTATGTGTTTGTAAATGTGAAGTATGGGGGGTTGCGAGACTTGGCATGGGCTCCTGGCTTTTTGAGGGTCTTGGGTATGAGGTGTCGGTCAGATAGAGTAGGGCTTGCTGTTCATTTTTGGATTCAAGCAGTATTAGTGGGATCTATGGAGGGTGCAGATGAGACAAAATGTTTTCTAAGTGAAATGTTAGGTAAGAAGCATGAGATACTGGCTACTTGATAATACGCTGGCTTTGTGTGATGTATTCCATGAGCTCTGCTGTTAAATTGAGAGTAAAAGTCTCCCCTCAGGTGATGTAGTGCGGAGTGGTGGTCTTCTCCTGTGCATATATCCTGCTATATATAATGCCTGCCAAGCTTGTCCTCATAAAAATTAGACTTCTGCACAATTTAAATTTAATTATCCAAACTACTTTAGAGGCAAATTAATAACATGAAATATGGATACTAGAAACATACAAGGGAACTCGAGTCTTTGGCACATTATAACTTTCCACAGGTCAGAATGCTTAAAAAAATTTCCCCCAGTAGATGATATACAGTGTTTATTTCAGAGGTGGGTTTTTCAAGTAGAAAAACAAGACATTTGGCAGGACTTGTGAGGACCAGAGTACAGAGTAGCATTGGCTCAATCTCAAGTTTGGGCTGCTTATTCTGTATAAGGTTCAAACAGACCCATAATGACAAGCCACTGTGCTCCAGCCCTCTCTCTCCTTCTTGCTTAGTTGGTGTCTCTGACTCCCCTCTCTGCAGCTCATGGCTAACTACATATAATTATGTTGTCGCAGCAACCGGGATGGAACCCTTCCCGAAGAAAAAAGGCCGTAGAAAAAGAAAATGCCCAGGAACAGAGTTGTCTTTACAAGGCTTCATTTATAGTAAAGAAAGTACAAGCCATAAATCTTGCTCATGAGAGCGTTTTCAAAAGTTTTAGAACAGTTTGGATTCTATGTTGTCGTTAAAGATGCTTGTCATACCTTAACAGTTATGAGTTGAACATTGTCAATGAGGTGTTTTACTCAGACAAAGACAGTGTTGAGGGAACGACCAGGCTTTTAATTTCCAATGAAACTCCAAAGAAGGAAGTCGTGGTTTTAATTGTGTTTACTTTGCCTAGCTCTCCCCCTCTAACGTTTTCACTTTACAAGCTAAAAACACAACTTTTTGGAGATGTTATTCTAAGAGCCTAGCTTTTACAGTTTCCCTTACTCACCAGCGATTGTTAACATAATCCAAGTTTCAACAAGTCCTGTTTTGCCAGGCTAGGAGAGCTAACCAGTTTGTTTGGTTTACCATTAACCACATGTACAGTACAGCCCACAATCTCTCTATCTCAGCCTCTTAACCCAAAGCCTGTGCTAATGCATTTACCATGAATCCTTTTTTTCCTTGTGTATTCAAACAATCTTAAGATAGGAATCCTTCCCTATTATGTGATTGTTTTCTTTGTATTAGAGATGTCAACATCAAATAATGAACTTCCTTTGTGCTCAACGACGAGTTGATGAAGAATTAAGAGTAAGCCACATTGAAATTTGTCCTAAATTGTTACTAAAACAGTAATTGAAACATTGTGATTATGTTTCCATAACCTGTGCATCTTTTGCAGCCATTCATGTTTTCACTAAACTGAACAAACCAACAATCTGTAAGAGAATTTCAAAGTAATATAGAATGTGCTCACTCCTATCAATTACTGACAAAGGCATAGGCACAATATGTGTGCAGTATACTGTAAACTCTGTGACATGTCATCCTAATTTCCTTTACCCAGCACTGTGCAAGAGGCCCTTAGAGGCTCTATGAATAGCATGTTTCCCTTTTCCTGGATGCGGAGATAGTAAAGTGAGGTAATGGACGGCACACTGCTCCACTTGAGCAGGCGATAACCTCAGGGCCTGCTGTCTAGTGGCCTGGCTGACTGCACAGGGCTGACCGCACAGGGTTGGCTGTAGGCCTCATATCCACACACAGATTCCTCTCTCCAGAGGCAAAGTTTACTTTTTACAGCCACTAACAACAGAAGCGAAGGGCTGTTTACTTGAATTTGGTCTATTGCATATAACTGTAGTCAGCCAAGTTTATCTGAGAATCTCATTGATCTTGATGCTTCCGTGAAACTTGTGTCACCATATGCAGCCAGCTGGCTTCCCTGAGTCTTTCGTAAGTGGGGGGAGGTCAGGGATTCGGATATGTTGAAGGAGGCAGGTTTCATCCTGACATATTTGGGGCCATGCCCAAGGGTCATCTGCAGAGCGGAGGACAGTTGGCTGGCATTCGCCAGTCTAAAGGCAGCATGGCCACCACCCACTGATCAGAGGACCTGCCTGTCTTTCTCCCAGGAAATCCATTGTACTACATCTGTTGGCTCTCAAAGACTCGGGGTCTTCACTTTGTCCCCTTCTGCACACCCCCCACCTCAAACTAAACCCTTCCTCTTGACACATTACATCTGAGTTTACTCTATCTCACAATTCTTTATCCCCTGCCCTCACCCGTCGCTCTACTTTACTCCTCAATACTTCTCTGCTGGTGCCCTTGACTGAACAGCTTCTTTCACTATCTGGTGCCACATTAATTATTTAATTATCATGGTGTTTGTCTTTCATTAACTTATTACAAGAGTGGCAATATAGTGCATCAGCTCTC